>CM062857.1:0-24600 GCA_031772225.1 Eubasilissa splendida | reverse complement strand
CGGGCAAAATTATTTCTAAATCTAATGTATGACACCTAATCGCAACTAAGTAACAAAAAAAATTAATCGTTTACCTGTAAACATTGAAGTTAATTGCGTTCATCTCATGAAGGAAGAAAAAAATTGTTTTGGCTATACTTTGAATTTCTGAAATTATTAACAGACGGACGGGCAAAATTATTTCTAAATCTTATGTATTACACTTAAAAGCAACTGAGTATCAAAGAAAATGTTATGTTTACTTGTAAATCTAGGAGTTAATTCCGTTCATCTCAAGAAGGAAGAAAAAAAATCGTTTTGCCTATACTTTGAATTTCTGATATTAATAAAAGACGTACTGGCAAAATTATTTCTAAATCTTATGTATTACACTTAAAAGCAACTGAGTATCAAAGAAAATGTTATGTTTACTTGTAAATCTAGGAGTTAATTCCGTTCATCTCAAGAAGGAAGAAAAAAAATCGTTTTGCCTATACTTTGAATTTCTGATATTAATAAAAGACGTACTGGCAAAATTATTTCTAAATCTTATGTATAACACCTAATAGCAACTAAGTAACAAAAAAAATTAATCGTTTACCAGTAAACATTAAAGTTAATTGCGTTCATCTCATGAAGGAAGAAAAAAAATGGTTTTGGCTATACTTTGAATTTCTGAAATTATTAAAAGACGGACGGGCAAAATTATTAATAAATCTTATGTATTACACCTAAAAGCAACTCGGTATCAAAGAAAATTTTATGTTTACTTGTAAATCTAGGAGTTAAATGCGGTCATCTCAGGAATGAGGAAAAAAAATTGTTTCGCCTATACTTTGAATTTCTGAAATTATTAAAAGACGTACGGGCAAAATTATTATTAAATCTTGTGTATTACACCTAAAAGCAACTCGGTATCAAAGAAAATTTTATGTTTAATTGTAAATATAGGAGTTAAATAGGGTAATCTCAGGAATGAGGAAAAAAAATTGTTTCGCCTATACTTTGAATTTCTGAAATTATTAAAAGACGGACGGGCAAAATTATTAATAAATCTTGTGTATTACACCTAAAAGCAACTCGGTATCAAAGAAAATTTTATGTTTACTTGTAAATCTAGGAGTTAAATGCGGTCATCTCAGGAATGAGGAAAAAAAATTGTTTCGCCTATACTTTGAATTTATTCTTAATATTTAATATTATAAGGGACCGCCAAAATTATTTCTAAATCTTATGTATTACACCTAATAGCAACTAGGTAACATAAAAAATTAATCGTGTTATTGTAAACATTGATGTTAAATGCCTTCATCTCAAGATGGAAGAAAAAAAATGGTTTTGGCTAAACTTTGAATTTCTGAAATTATTTTAAGACGTACGGGCCAAATATTTCTAAAACTTATGTATTACACGTATTAGTAACAAGGTAACAAAAAAAATTGCTGCTGACATTTTTCCACGCCCTGCCCTCGGTCTGACGAGCTGGATTTTGACGTACCCTTTGGCTTCCGGCGTTCAGTTTGTCAAGTCATTTAGTAGAAACCATTTTTTCTAATTGGCCGAGATTTAACGATGGACTTGACATTCTATATTTCTAATTCTGCGTTTTATAGTTCTAGAACTTTCGACAACCTCTAAAGTAGCAGAATTTATCCTCGTTTTGGACTAATTCACTCAGATAAATTTGTTAATTCAACGAAGTTATCAATAGTTTTTTGAGGATTTAGCGTTAATTCTGCTTAGTTCAGTACCACTTTGGTGCAGTAAATTATCAGCAACCTATATAAGTAACACATTGATATGGTATTAGATATTGCTAAACACTATTTTATGTTTTGGGTGACAATTGAGTACTCTCCATCTATGCACCCTCAGTTATTGACAACATTTTCATAAAATATTTTAATGAATTTCACTTTTCCATCCGACTTTGACTGCGACTTTGTTTATCGCATATCGAACCAAATAGTGAGTCATCATTGGATAAATGGCAGCATCGAGTGGCCCAATAAGGTAAAACAAATCAACTTTACACATTCCAAACGTCTCATCAACACAAATAGTTCAACTATGAACGTTTGAATAATATCCAACCCAAGGATGAGCCCGGATCCGGTGCGAGCTGAGCCCCGCGCGCCGACACACATCCCACTAAAGTATTCATATTTTAGTGTTTCGTTTATTTGTGTATGATAGTTTAATTTTATTTAATTCCAATGACGCCGATTCAACACACCCCGTATAGCCAAACCCACAAAACATATAAAAGTACCGTCTGAGCGACTACCACCACTGTCGCTTGCAGCTTGGTCCTGCGGACGGCTGTTGTAGCTCTCCGTAGAATCCATATTTCAATGCGAAAATCCTTTAGTATTATTATTAGCATTATTGCTTTAACAATGCAATATTTCCAGTAAGAAAAATTGTAATATTTGTAAAATTATACATGTGTACACCTAGAGCTATCTTTAATTTAAATATTAAACATCATTGACATCTTTTGTAAATGAATATTAATATTCATACGGTGAGCTTGTAGTGATATCATGCTGGGACACATAAACCAATTCGCTTCACTTCCTTCGGTCAGCGAGCTGAACTAAGCATTCTGATATGTAAGCCTGCTAGAAGGATTTCGAACGTGTGCGAAAAGGTTTAGGTTGACCTTCAGAACGTCTGGTACCGATGGTGAAGTATAGTTTGACACTGATATATGGACGAATCACGTTGATTTCAGGACCATCCGTTGAGATAAGTTAGATCCGCTACTCTGCCTTGTCGTCACCTACATTAGTCTTGTGCACCACAAACTGTATGTAGCTTACGAGCGTAGTTGAAGAGGATGATGGTAGGATCTCTAGCGGTCGAGACCCAGAGACCGCGTTCCCGAAACCATCAGCCCGCCGCCAGAACCGACTGTCGACGCACCTTGGGAGACCAGATGGCCGACCGACCGATACTATTTGCCGCAGTATTCATTGTGTCTTTATTTTAATTTATATTATGTGCACTTTTGTTGCACGTACCGCAGCGTAATCGTTTTCTTTTGTCTCATGTCATCTTCAGAAAACATCCAGCCCCTGTTCCTCGGGTCCTGAAGCTCGGCGCTCGGTCCTCGGGAACCACTGTCGCCACTTTACATTTCTACAAACTGACTCTTGACTGACCTTGAACCTCAAATTTACAATAAATAAATAAATACAAATTGTAGTGAAAAATGTCCTGTATAAATATTAATTGGATTAATTAACACGAAGGATTAGGAATGCAACATTTGACGGGTGGTCACCGAGGTCAATATGAGGTCGCCGCGTATGTCCAGGTACCTAACTCTGTTGTATGGGAGCCGGTGGATAAAATCGCAGTAGTGAACGCCATTAACGAAAATCTGAAAGCAAACGTAAATTATTTATACTTTTAAAATCAGCAATGTTATCTTTGTGGTTAAGATTCATATTTTTATTTATTATCTATGTTTTATTATCCACTAAAAAAAAATATTTTTATAAATAGTTTTTTAAAAATAGATTCTGTCAAAGAAACAATATATGTTTTAGTTAGTTATGACATCCTGAACAAGAAAATGGTATTTTCGAAACCGGTAGATGTGTTTAAACTCATTTTAGTGGTTAATAAAACAAAGATAATAAATAAAAACATAACTTATTTATTTATTTTTTAATCGTTTATATTAAATAAATTCTAAGTAGAAAAATGACAAATAAATAAACTCGTTTATCTTAATTTACTAAAAGATGAAACATCTAACCGCGACCCTGATTATAAGGCGACCCCTATTTTTTACCCGGCTTTTTGGAGAAAAAATAATTTCCCTCACCATTATGTTATAGAAAATGAAATGCAAAATGTTGAACGAAATGTTAACTAAAACAAAGTACCCAGATGACAGTAAAGTACATATCGTCAGCATCAGTCTCATGTTCAGTGAAATCACAGTCTTCTGAATCCTCAATAATGTTTTCCCACAAAATATTATCTTCAGTAGCGTCCATTTCATTGTATATGCAACATTTTTAATATGTTGGCTATGTGTAAAGAACCCACTATGTTCGTGACTCGAATATCGGACTAGAACGGCCATCTATAGTCATTATAATGAGGGGCGATCGAAGGGAGATATCAGTATTATTACAGAATGCTTCTGCCTATTAGTTATTTCACTTTAAATATTAACATTTTCAGTCGGGCCACTCTGCCGCTGCATGACTCATTTATGACAATTAAAAATACTCACATATTTAAACCTTTCAGTTAAGCATTGAAATTAAAGTAAAATAATGGAGTTAACCATGATAATAAATAAGAATGATATTAAATAAGAATGGAAAAGACTTGAAGAAATGTTATGAGCGATAGTATCGCTGTACAGACATCTCCATCCGTGGATGAACAACTTCCTTCTCGGCTTCGCGCGAGGACAAGAGTAATACGAGGTATTGAAAGCATTAACTTTGAAATAGGTTGATGATTTTGGTGAATGTCTTCATTCTGCAGGAACTGAACATCAGGGACAGACTCTCAACCTGCAGCCTGAAACGAATCCTTAAGTTTTGGGCAGTTTGCGAGAAACGAAAGTTGCTTGGAGAAGTTTGTTATGGTGGACCGCGTCAAAGAACGGAGAAGAAGATTCCTCACCCGTCAATGGGCCGCGTGGAGAAGGCAACCGACACTTCTCTGGATGCCGAGATGATAAATGCGGGAACATTATCAAGAGGGCGGAAGTTCACGGAGACCACGACCCTCAGTCGCGAGGAACCCGCGCGGATGAGGATGTTTCCACAATCTACACATTGAAATGAATTATCCTACCCTGTTATTAATGACTAATATGACAGCTTCCTCTTTAACTGTGTACTTCATTATTTAGCCAAATTCACTTTAGTTGCATACTGTCCCGCACACTGTAGTAGACAGCCCGGACCAGACTGCCACAGTTGAGGAGTGCCACAGCTGTGCACCCGATCGCAGAACTCGGATTGTACGAAATGGTCGATCCCAAGTTGAACGTGAAGAGGCGATGAAGGTAGAGCGCTGTCGGGGCAGTTTTCGGAGTCGCGACAATCCCCATCTTGACATTTCGTACAGTTTACTCTTTCGTTTATGACTCGAGATTAGGGATTGTGGACCGTTATGTGATTGTGATTATTACCAGTCATTTCTAAAAATAATAATAATATATATTAACGATTTAACATTCACCGCTCGAGACACATGTTTTAGTATTGCATCATTAGTTTTTCTCTTCTTTAATCAATAATAGAAGCTACCCTAGTGCGGTCCTGTCCATTACTGTGGGGAAGCTGTACAGATCACAGTGGGTGGTGCATAAATTAGCTCCAGTTTGACGATTACGATGCTCACCTCGTACATATTTTGCAGAACGCGAATCTCATAGTGAAAGTGCTGCAAAAACCTAACTGGCACCGGGCCGGAGGTCTCCTCGGGTCCCCACACGCCGTTATGGAAGTGATTCCTCACCATCTGGTTCGTCTCGAAGCGGGGGCTGAAGAGGAGCGCCACGTCGCTAGCGGCCGGACCGTACTTGAGTGTCACCGGTAACCTGTACTTTTTTAAAATTGTAATTATTCTATGCCAGGTGTACATATTTTTAAATACAAATTTTTCTCAAAATAAGCAATATAAATAAAAAATAGTAGTTTATCCATGAATAACGTGAAATGTTTGTCTCAGTGCTAACATAATAGTTAATATGCCTTGAAACTTCTTCAACATTCACTTTGGAGTAAAGAAGACTTGAAGTTGAAGAATCGGCGGTTGGATGCGGTACTTCTGAGCTGACTGAGACTTGTGGAAATGCATTACCAGCCGGGGCTCGACTGACGGAGCCCACTCTGACCTGGTGTGAAGGAGTGAAGAAGAAGACATTTCAATACGCGATATTACACGCGGTACACACCTGAACGCTCTGGGCTGCACGAAACCTTTAATGGTTATCACCAGCCCGTAAATGAGGCCACTCTCGAAGTGCCGCAAGTAGGGGAGTACCTGTAATAACAATATCCGGTTAGGTTCCATTTAGTTTTCCGCAGAATTTGAAGATCTCACCAGTCCAGCGGGTTTTAAGGTGCGGCCTCTCGGTTCCCCTCACCGGGCCACCGGATGGCTGCACTCATCCGAGAACTGTTAATATGCCGATATTGCCATGTCATTGTCGTTGGCATATCCGATACAAACATCCTCTTCCTGTCAGTTCTCTCTGGCCCAGTGACGTGGTGTGGTGGGTTGTTTGTGGACTTATTTTTGTGATATACTTACTAGCGTATTAATAAATATAAGAATAAATACCTAACCATGTCCGAGAAAAGAAAATAAACGATATTTACCGGTACTTATCCACAAATATTTGGTTAGCAGATCATTTCTGCCAGTCCAAAATAATAATTATCCAAATTACAACACAAGTCAATAAATACCATTATGCTTTCTTGCTTTTGCTGCGACCTCAGAAATTGTAGATCACTTATGAGCTTTGAGTTCTCCGTTCGTACCTGAAAATATGAAGGACAATTATTCAGGCCTATTCTCAAAATGGCAATATTGAAATGAAGGTGATTGTTACACCAACCCTCAAAAATAGACAGATAGTTTTGACAGACTATGGTACGTTTATCTCCCTCACTCTCTCTCCCTCTCTCTCATTCAAAACACTATTTTTGAGGGTTGGTGTAACAATCACCTTCATTTCAATATTGCAATTTTGAGAATAGGCCTGGTTATGTATCTTATTATTATGACTTCTTTACAGGACTGAACAAAGAGAATGCACAGATGATGTCATGACCTCCCGTCTCAGCAATTTGTCGATAAAGGTATGATGTGACGTATGCCAGGAAGGCGACCATGGTATGAATATCGACAAGTCGAAAGTGGTGGTATTCGAGAATGAGGAAAGCAAAGAAAATACTTGTAGGTAGTGAATGTTTGTGTGTTTGGGAAGTATGTTTGATAGAAACGGAAAGACTGAGGAAGATATCGAAAGGAGGGTGACTGCAGAGAATAAATAAGGTGAACGGCGCTTTAAATGGAATTATAGCTAATGAGAACTTGTCAACCGAGGCAAGACTAGTGGTTCACATTGTAGTTCTGGTACTGACACTGATGTATGAAAGTGAAGCCTGGAGCTGGCATAAAAAGAACGAAAGTAGACTGAGTGCAGTGAAAATGAGATCACTTAGGTGTATATGTGGCAAATCCATTTATGACAGAGTGAAGAATGAAGAAATAAGAAAAGAATGTAAAGCTAATATTAGTATAGTTAGTAAGATTAAAAAAGCATCTCTTAGGTGGTTTGGTCACATGAAAAGGACGAATAAGGAGAGAATGGTAAGAAAGATATATGACGCAAGTGTTGATAGAACCAGAAATAGAGGACTTGGCACGACCAGGGAAACCAGATACTGAAAGATGGTCCTATTAGAATTGTGTGTCAGGACAGAAGAGTGTGGCTCTACCTACCTTGCGGATCCCGCAGTACGGAGAAGGTAAGTAAGGTAAGTGTGTATAATTATGATGGTCTACTGTGCCACTGAACACTTAACAATTGAATCCTATCTTGTGCATGTCTGCGCTGTCCGTGGCACGTGACTCATCCGTGGAGAGCCACTTCTAGCACTAGAGAGTGCACTTCAAGTGTTATACATCTGTCCAAGTACAACCATCAGTTCGTTGTTTGTTACTGTAATCATTATGGTTCATTTTGTCCATCAACAGATGTCTCTAAATGGGCGCGCAATGATTCATTAAGACCTAAGTACTTTCTGAACTAGAACAACCAAATATGGTACCTAGAAGTCGTAGACAAAATAATTTAATTACTGATCGAACTGACTGGCTTGTTCCATAAAATACACAAATACACACCGAAAAATATAAACATTCTGATGTATCAGGAATATGCCAAGAGTAAAATAGGATACGTGGCACTTTCTGGGAACCAAACAATAATAAAACAGACTTCAAATACCATCAAATAAAATAACGAAAATGGTTTACAACTTGAACTACATAACACTGACTGAAGCAGTTCACCGAGCGAACCAGCGACTATATATGTTTAAACATAACAAACATCTATAACAATTTACTAAAAGAACAGAAAAAACCGTGTATTTTAATTGTTAATTGTATTTAAAAAATATATATTAATGTTATATTCGCAGGCCTCCTGGCCTATATTTTTTTAAATAAATAATATCAAAAATGGGTCGATTTGGATCTGGACCCTGAGAACAACAATATTATATTTTGTATTGTAGGCACCTTGCTACGCCACCGCGTTAATAGAACTTAGTACACATAAGAATACTAATTAGTTACAGCGACAAATCAGTGATGGTAAATCATTGTATGAGTGTGATGGTAACTTATAATTAACTGTTGGAGATATATTTTGTAAAAGCCCAGCGTTAATAAATAAATAAAAAAGCCGCCAATGCAAAGCTAACGCAACTCGCACATGGATCTCTTCACGGACGCAGATGTCGGCTTCATTTAATGTCGTGTATTGAGATGCAGCTCGGGGTAGTGAGGGGCAGCTCGGGGTAGTGAGGGGCAGCTCGGGGTGGTGAGAGGCAGCTCGGGGTAGTGAGGAATACACATCGTACCTGATGCAAGTTGAGAAGAGTTTGCAACTTCTCTGCCGTCGATGAATTGTCCAACACTTTGGTCAGATTCACATCAGGGTCAAGCGCGCGACCCGAAGAACAACTACAAAACATGTAAAAAATAATTATATACAATTACATCATGTCCAATGAAAAATTTTCATGTTTGATATTAAATTTTTTTAAAACTACAATGTTATTCTCATATTTTATTTATACAAAATGGAGCTTAGCGATGCGGATTTTACATTTTATAACTAATATAGAATAAATGCCGTCCATTTGTCTCGAGACACTCTCGCAATCGGACTCTTAAATTTGCGAACACGTGAGAGCAAAGCGTCGGTTCAATGGCAGCAATTATTTTCTTATAGGGTCTGAATCGTCCGAGGATTGTCGCTATAAACTATCGACTTAAGGTATCCCCACAAAAAAGTCGCAGAGTGTATGGTCCGGTGACCGAGGTGCCCAGGGTATGTCTCCGTACTTGTTGTTTAATCTATTGGAAAAAATTCCCCTCGACTTCTCCATTGAAACTATAGTCGTGTGTGGAGTGGCCCCGTCTTACTGAAATTGTGTTCTGTTGTTGAACCCGGGAAGAAGCTGCAGTTGGGGTACCAAAAACTGGTCGATCATTCGGCAATACACGTCAGCAGTGACTAAAACATAAGGGCCAATTATCCCTCGGGCAGAAATTCCATTCATTTTTTGATGGTGTTCCCTCGGGTTGTCGGGGCACCAGTATCTCATATTCTGTTTATTAACATAGTCATCGATATGAAAATGTGATTCGTCAGTTAACAATGTGTTTTCAAACGTTCGTGGTGTTCCAAAACGTTCCAACATCGTTCTCGCTAAGGTTTCACTTAAAGAATAATTATCTTCGTTGAGAAACTGCACGATTTGCAGCTTATGTTGATGAAACTGTAGTTTATTTTCAAAATAACGTGCATTGAAAACAAGAGGAAAATCACTGTCTATATGAGATTTCTAAAAACCACCCTCGTGCCCCTTTCTCGCCCCTTAAAGCAGAATTTTTGGTACTTTTTTATGGAATTTTGTACACTCGACGTTTAAAATAAAATAATATTACTGACGATGTTCCACATTCAAAATGTTTATGGCAGATTCAAGTCTGCTTTTGTTTAAAATTATTTATCGCAATATTTGTGACCCTCGCCATTTCCTTGTCTCTGAATCTCTACTGCAAATGTTGATTAGTTTGTTTGAGTTTTTATTTAACGAATGATTTATAATTATTTTGTATAATTTGTTAATACATTATAAATATTATTTTATGTTTATTAATGTTGTGAATGTATAATTTCATACATTCACAATATTATCTCGATATTAATTAATATTATTATATTAATTATAGTAATGTTGGTGAATTTATCTTTCACTTGACGAGACAGTTATCATTTGTATAGTTTTTACTTCCAAATATAAATGTTCTTCTTCTTACTATGTTATGTAGTGTATGTAAAAATTAAAATAAAAAATTCCAGGTATGCGAATGTGTTAATTATATTTCAAAAACCAAACACTTGTACTAATATTAATAATATTCCCATGGTTAGTTATTTAATTGTTCATATATTTAAAAAATGATATTATTTCACTTGTACTTGTAACGGATAGTAGCGCCTAATTGGCGAAGGCCATAATAAAGGGAGAGAAAAAAGACGTACGGACGCAGAATTGTGGATGTGGAAAGCTATTTATATAAAAAATAGTGTATGGTGTGTTTGTTTTTTAAAACGTTTTCTTAACTATTACCTTTCTTACTATATTTTAATAGAGATTTTACTTTGTATGTAGCATATACCTTATTTTATAAAATGTATCAAAATATGCTTGAACAACTAAACACAATAACGTATGTTTTATAACATTGTTTCAGTAAGACAAAATTAAATAGTAAACAATAAAAATAATGAACATAGAAAGGAACTAGTACCTCAGAGGTACTTGGCTATTGTTAAACTACAGACACGATGGACTTAGGAGTTGTTTAAAATTTATCTTTCACAATTTAATGACAGGAAGCACAGAAAACTATTACTTTTAGTTTTTATGTAGAAAACAGAGGTGGGATGTACAGTACAGATTTTTCAATAAATATCTGATAAAAATTTAAATATGACATTATTATTCACCTTTTCTTGTTTTCCTCTGATAGTCGGTCATGGTACATAGTGCGTCATTTGATTCTACCATTAAATTACCTTAAACTGTCACTATTGGAGCCCTCGGGGTCTCCGGCAGAAGCTTCTCTAGTAGAAATCAAAACCTTGTTCATAATATGCGAGAGAACTATCAGTGGCATCAAAATAAATCAAAAGGTAATATTGACGGCGATAGGTCGCGCCCCACTAACTTGGCTGATCGGTTGATTACTCCGTGGGCCACGATGCCACCGACAGCGCTCGCCAGAGCCAGCATCAGGACGACGACTCCGATGCCCGCGGCCGCCATCAGCCTCCTGGGAGGGAGGGCTCGCCGAGAGGGCGGCGGGTGGTCCACAATCTGGAACAGAATACCCATTTTTTATATATCAGAAGAGTAAAAGCGTATATATCTCAGTCGGCATCGACGCTAGCGCTAGCGACAGCGCTGCCGGCTGCCGCCACAAGTCTGGCCCAATCCACCGCCAGACACTCTCTCGAGTTTCAGCGTTTCACAATGGCGGTCTTGCCGGCTCGCCTCAGCCGAGCAAGACCACCAATTCATTTCATTTCATAATTTCTTACATCTTCATTCGCGGTATTCATTTCTATCTGTCTTCATTGTTTTTATCATTTGTCACAATAAACCTCAACACGCGCCAATCACCTGTATTTCATTTAACCACCGTCCTAACCCCCAAACATATATATATCAAAAGACAAGATTGCCGATATCGTACACAAAGCCTTCTACTATATCCGTAGATTCGTGCCACGGACTAGATAGTGAGATGGTGTTCTGATTTTAAATTGTATTAATAGTTTACAATATTTTTGAACGTCACTTCACAGGCGAGAGGTCAGAAGCCGGAGTCACTGACAGTTGTCAGTATCAGAGCGAAAATTATTATACATAAGAAGATTTCATTTCATTTCTATCAAACAATGTGTCACACGACGAATCATTGTATCAAAGTCAAGTTTTCTTTTCAATTTACCGTTTTAGTATTAATCTAATTTAAAATATGAATTAAATATATTAATTTGAAAGATATACATATAAAATCAATTTTATCGAAATATATTGTTGTTGCGCCACCGGGATTCGAACCTGGATCTCTTTCCTAACCGGGGAAGGTGCTTTATCCAACTAAGCTACAGCGACATTATTTTTAGCGACAATTTTCGACCCTATATGTTACCTTTTTGATATTAATACATTAATCGTTCCATCATTTGACAGAGCCATCTACCTTATTTTTACAGAATCTCAAATACCTTTGAGTAAACTGATAGCAGACGCCAGAATTATCAATTCATTTTTATTCAATTTTGGACACATTGATACAACTTTATTATTTTTAGGAGAACACATTCTTATTGTGAAGTTGTAATCATTCAGAACTTTATTTTATATGAATTTTTATATGAACGAATTTTGATAAAATTGATTTTATATGTATATTTTTCTAATTAATATATTTAATTCATATTTAAAATATCACAAACCTATGTTCTGAATAATTACAACTTCACAATAAGAATGTATTCTCCTAAAAAAAAAAAAAAATCTAATTTAATTTAAATACGCGCGTATCAAAAATAATCCAAGGGACTCCGCGCCGGCTGCAGCAGGCTGTAACATCTACGCCACGTTCACAACCATGGGTCATGATGGATCCCGTCGCGCTTCTTCGTAACTACGAATCCAATTAATTGCAAATGAGAAATGTCTTCCGCGGCGCCCTTCGATTAAGAAACTTAGATCAGTATTAAATATTTTCATGTGCACTTATCGAGAAGATCAAAATTATAAAAGGGGCTCATCTTCAGATGGCTAAAGATTTTTCTGTAAAAGTACCATTGCAATCTGACCGAGGGAGAGCGCGACATCGCTCGTGCAGTCTTACGATAAGATCTGGAATGGCGATCTTCGAAGAATTATCCACGGTGACTTAATGTTACAATTAGAAATGAAATGAATTGTCTATAAAGTATAATTATAAATGTACAAACATCGTCCACGTCTTCCCCAAAACCATCAAGATCGCCACTCACCATTTGCTGCATCTGCTTCACCACGACCACGATCAGAGAGGCTACACCCGCCACACCGAATCCACAATACGCAATGCACAATACTGGCCTGGCCCGCTTCCGCTGGAGCTGCTCACAACCAGCACAGGGCAGGACCGTCATCATATTCATTTTCCGCCAAAATGTGAATTGATATTATTTCTATTTACGGGATACAATGAATTTTGTTACAATAAGTTCTCTAGTTCTTATCAAATTTATTTTTAAAAATCCTGAAAAAAGGACCTTTTGTTTATCCGCCATCTTCTTTCAAAATGGCGGCTATTTGAAAAGCTCTGTTAATATGTGTTATATAGAAAAAAGTAAAATCTAGCTGATTATTTCAGTTAGTGAGGTAAGATATTTTAAAATACGCTTGATTTACTTTAATTAGTTATATCTTTAGACAATCATAAATAATACTAAAAAAGGGATTACTATTTGGAGACGCGCTACGATTTGTTGATACGAGCGGCCCAGCAACACGGCACCATAAATCACTTGTCGAATATTAAAGTGAGTACAAAAATTTAAATATTGCTCAACCGCGAACGCGCGGTGCGCTCCCGACCAGTGACTCATTGCGCCTGGCAAATCCGCAAATCACGCGCGTCAAACAATACTCCTCCCACTTATCTCACCCCGATGGCTTACGAGCGATTGCAATTTAATCTTGAATTTTTTCCGCTGGACACCCTATAGTAAACGCTTAAGTTTTTATGGTCGATCAACTCTAACTTTACAATCTTCTGGAGAATTAAAATATCTAAAGTGTTAAATGATTTTACTAGTAGGTACATTATTTATACTTTTCTGAACATTTACAAACTTGTGAATGATCTCGCTCTCGCAGTTGTTTAATATTAACAAATGTATATTTTTAGGAGAACACATTCTTATTGTGAAGTTGTAATTATTCAGAACATAATATTAATAATATATAATAATTAATATGAATAATTACAACTTCACAATAAGAATGTGTTCTCCTAATAATAAAGTTGTATCAATGTGTCCAAAATTTAATAAAAATGAATTGATAATTCTGGCGTCTGCTATCAGTTTACTCAAAGGTATTTGAGATTCTGTAAAAATAAGGTAGATGGCTCTGTCAAATTATGGAACGATTAAATGTATTAATATCAAAAAGGTAACATATAGGGTCGAAAATTGTCGCTAAAAATAATGTCGCTTAGCTTAGTTGGATAAAGCACCTTCCCCGGTTAGGAAAGAGATCCAGGTTCGAATCCCGGTGGCGCAACAACAATATTTTTCGATAAAATTGATTTTATATGTATATCTTTCTAATTAATATTTAAAATGTATATTTATTTAAATGTTATTTGTTCAATCTGGTCTTCGTACTAAATGTAATAATAATGTTTTAATAAATATATTTTAGTATAATAATATATAATAATTGTTTCGCCTGTTACTACTGCCGCGGGTAAGTCGTGAATCCTGCGGAAAGTTAATTAAAACTGATGAATAAGTGACTAGTCAAACAATTGCTAGAGGTCTGCTGAATATTGTAATATTTAACAGACTGTGAAAAAGTCGTTCCGAGGGAATGTGGAATTTAGCGTCAACTGAGTGAGTCGAGCTCTTCAACCTGGAATATGGCCCTTCAACCTTTCTATCTTCATCCTTCCATTCTAGGTCCCACCTTGCATCTTGCGATCCAGAGAACGTTCGTTATTTAGAATCTGTATCATAATTTAGGAAGGAACAGTTGCCGATACCAAACCCGCACAAATTAATTGTCACATCGCTATTTGCGTTTTGATAACGTCGGTGAACTTCCGCCAGAAGGAATCACATCACATGATATGATTCCTTCTGGCGGAAGTTCATCATTATTTATAGTAATAAACATATTCCGTCGGGCTGCCTGTGCTGTTGGGCTGATACGGATGATTCGGGGATACCTCGCGGTCCAGCGGGGACTGCTCAGTGGGGTGTGCAGTACTTAGACTCGACATTATTCTATCTTCGCAACTACAAATTACACGCATTAAATACTTCCCATTCCGAGGTAGTTATATATTACAAGATAGACCTGTACCCGCTAATATATCACCGCCAGGGCTGTTCAATTATTTCACCGATGGAGTGCTCTAGGTGTCTGAAATCCGCTAACGAATTATGTGCTTCATTTTTAAAAAGCAGTATCATTACCAGTGCTCTGGAACCTAAACGCCGATAAACGAGCAAGCTGGAAATGCCATCCTTGTAAATCAGCACCAAGCCCTAAGGATCCCAACAACCCGATGGACGCGATGAAGCAAATTAGCAATGAGCTGTCAACATTTAAGATTCTCAACAAACAAGTCAATGAATTTAAGAATGACCACAGAATTCAGGAAATCCATCAACTTCAACGACTCCAAATTGGATGACTTCACTCTCAAACTGACGCTCATCGAAAACAAAATCAAAATCGTGGATAGACTCGAAGCCGATGTGATAACACTCAAATCTGCAGTCAAATCCCTCCAAGACGAGTCTATTAAACGAGATCGTTAGGCTCGCCTCCAGAACATAGAAATCAGAGGAATACAATGTTAAATCTAACGAGAATACAATAAAATAATCTTAAATATAGCGAACACCATAGGACTATCGAATTTCAACATTAACAAAATAGAATTCTGTCCAAGAGTCGCCGCCGAGGACTCCATATCACCCATGCCCAAATTCTATAACAGAAAATAAAAAAATGAATTCATCTCAGCGATTAGATCCCGCAATGGAATCACTACAAAGGAGCTAACTATCCTGGAGATGAAAAGAAGATCTTTATCACCGATCACGAGAAAGGATATCAATTTTCCTGGTTAAAAATCTGCTGTATTTACATCCGGAAGAATCCTCTCCTTATAACAAGAGAATAAGACTTATTAAAGATCTACTAAACCCTTTCTCATTCATCTTCTTTAACTGTACAATTTTCCATCTTTACTTAGTTTATTTCCAGATTTTCACTTCCTTTAACTTTCCAGTTCTTCCTTCTCAGATACCCCTTCTCCTAAACCTTTACCATTTTTATTCCTTCCCTTATCATCTATTAAAATCAGTGTTGATAATTGGCTCCACTATCTCCTTCTTATCTCTATACCTCATATCGCATTACATATGCTAAAAGAAAGAAAAGATGATATTCTTTTGTCATATTTTTTCATTATTTGCGATTCATATATGGACCGTATAAAGCAGCCCTTAATATTCAATTGAGAGTCCCTGCCCCACTCAATACCATTACAATTCTGTCCCACTCATATTAGTGCAGCGTTACCTATTTTCTCCTGCTCTCTCTTATGCTAGCGGTATGAGCTAATATTCAATTTATAAAAAGGGCATCAAAACAGACCTATCTCCGAGCTTTGCATATTCACCAAAATTCTTGAAAAAATTATTTACCATCAGGTAATGCCAGTCCTCCGGCTAGTACTCAATATGAATAGACATGGGTTTATTTCAAAACGATCTACAACTTCCAATCTTGTATCCTTTGTAGAGTTTCTGCAAGATCATATGAACAAACGAACTCAGGTCGATGCCGATACACGGACTACAGCAAAGCCTTCGATAAAGTTATAATTCCAAACTCCTTGACAAACTCCTCCTTATCGATATTCACGGAGACCTACTCAGATAGTTTTCCTTCTACACATCCAATAGGAGCCAAGCTGTAGTAGTTTGTGGCTAAGAGTCACATCAGGTGTTCTTCAGGAGTCACTTCTAGGACCACTCCTCTTTAAATAACATCTCCAAGTGTTTCTTATATACTCACATACTTTTATTTGCGGGTGATATGAAAATTTTTACTCAAATTCATAATTCATAATAGATTTAAACCGGCCCTGAGTACATCGCAATCGACATAACCTACAAATCAACATCACCGAGTGCTGCTCGATCCAGTTTCCCAGGAACGAGAATCCGCTTAACTTCCCACACTCTCTTAGTAATCAACTCTTGACCGAGAAATCTGAAACTAAAGATCTCCAGATTATACTGGATTCTAAAGTGCTCTTCGACTTGCACATTAACCATATTACATTCAGAGCAACTAAAATGTTAGGTTTCATCCTTCTGTATGTAAACAATTCAATACACCATAACATTATGTCATGTGTCCGAAATATCATCGAATATACCTCCCAAGTCTGGAATCCAAGATATACCACATACATCAATAGAATCTAAAAAATACAGTAATACTGTTACCTTAACTAAGATTGCTGAGTCAAAGTTTTCACTATCAATTCCAAAATTCTATCACTACAAACTCGAAGAGACACGGCCGATGTCATTTTCCTACACAAAATGGCTTGCTCTAAAGTAGATTGTACTGATTTACTCCATTCAAATGCCTGCCAGGTCAACCAGAACTACATTAAATCTTCCGCGTTGCAACACCAATGCCACCGAGCAGCCCTGTATTTCAATTCACACCTAAACGAACTAGTTATTTTCAATAAACTCACATAAACCTATAGGCCTTTATTTTTCGTTTCATTCTTATCACTCAGATTTTATTCCCTATCCCATTTTCCTTTTCCTTTCCCCTCGAATATTTTCTTACTTTCTTAGTTATAACTCTTTTCTGTGTGTTAAAATTTTTAATTGTTCTCACTGTATAAAGTATTTTGTATCTTCTGAGAAAACGTGCAACTGGTTTTATTATTGTTTAGTGTGATTTTCGTATGTACTGATAAACTGAATGTTTTCTGAATAAAATAAACGTACAAAGAAAGCACAGAACAGCCGGTGCAAAGTACCATTCCGCGTGTTTGACAACCGGGAGCCCCATGTTGGGCGTCATGCAGCCGCACCCTTTGAGAAATATCACAACAGAAACAGGAAAAGTCCAAAGACACCCTGAAGGCGAATCTTAGCAGATGTGGCACAGACCCTTAACACTGGGAAACCGCGGCAAATGATTGAGGACAATGTATATGTTTAATTTAGGGTTTATGTGACTAACGTCTCTTTCGGGTTAGATCGTGCTCTTTGTATATGGTTTCCTTGGAAGAAACCTAGGCCGACATTTCGGCATGGTAATGCGTGCCATTGTCAAGGCGTTACCTCGAAAAATTACGGCACAACCAACTTTTTGACGCCATCGTCCTTGATCATGTGCCGTGTTGCCCAGTGTTCAAGGTCTTTGGTACTTCTGCTTATATATATTGTGACATTTGAATTCGCGCGCCAGCGTCGCGGCTGCCTGCGATGATTGGCTGGGGAAAAGGACGATTGAGCGGAGGAGAAATCGGACTCTGGGGAGCGGAGGGGAGACGACTTCCGCGCGGGCTGCAGGCGGCGGCTGCAGGCGGCGGCTGCAAGGCCGAACGGCTCTCGCCGGCAAAACGGCGAGGAATGGAGAATCTCAACGAGGCATGGTTTTCACGCGGTGATCGGGAGAATATAGTCCCCATTTTCACGTAATGAAGTGATCGCCTATCCGGGCCTGCGGGAAGATTACCGACTAACGGATCGAAGCCTTCCAACAAGATGGTGTGCATTTGACAACAAAAGTACGATGGAACTTTGGTCCGGGCGCAGCTCGGCTGGAGGACGGCCGTGCCAATAACCCAACTGATTGAGTAATTATTTGTGTATTTAGGAGAACACATTCTTATTGTGAAGTTGTAATTATTCAGAACAGACGCTCTGTGATATTTTAAATATGAATTAAATATATTAATTAGTAAGATATACATATATACATATAAAATCAATTTTATCGAAAATTGTCGCTAAAAATAATGTCGCTGTAGCTTAGTTGGTTAGGAAAGAGATCCGAATCCCGGTGGCGCGACAACAATATTTTTCGATAGAATTGATTTTATATGTATATCTTTCTAATTAATATATATTTAAAATTCTTTGAGTAACTGAAACCCTGCCGTGCGTCTCCGCATCGGTTTAATCAGCAGCTAAGTGGTTTGAAAGAACGTCGAGTGGAAGTAGAAGATTTTAACTATTTGTTCGTATTATTGTGTAGGGTGTTTCTTGTGTTTACTGTAAATATAAAGTACATCAGGTGGTAAACTAGTATTTTCTTATCTCTACCATTTCACGCACGACACACACCCCCACGTGTGGCATCCGGTGGTAGCTGCCCAGTTCAAAGTCAACCCATTCCCTATTAACATTACCATCACCGACTCTGTACATGCCATCATATTGTGTTAGTTGCGAGTAACTTTAAAGAGAAAATAATAAATCATATGGCGGTGTTACATATTAACTATTATATTATAATGTCAACAGACTGCAATATAAAAAATAAATACAAATATTGGTACACGAGGCGGGGGACTACAGCAGCATTTGATGGGTGGTCACCAAGGTCAAAATGAGGTCGCCTTCTATGCTCAGGTACTTCACTTCGTTGTACGGGAGCCGGTGAGCAAAATCGCAGTAGTGAACGCCATCAACGAAAATCTGAAACCCAAAATACGTTATTTTTTTAATTGTTCATGACATAAAGAAATTAAAAAATGTAGTGACAAATAAATGAATTGATAATTCTGGCGTCTGCTATCAGTTTACTCAAAGGTATTTGAGATTCTGTAAAAATAAGGTAGATGGCTCTGTCAAATGATGGAACGATTAAATGTATTAATATCAAAAAGGTAACATATAAGGTCGAAAATTGTCGCTAAAAATAATATCGCTGTAGCTTTGTTGGATAAAGCATCTTCCCCGGTTCGAATCCCGGTGGCGCAACAACAATATTTTTCGATGAAATTGATTTTATATGTATATCTTTATAATGAATATATTTAATTCATATTTAAAATAAAGTCGTTTTCTTCATTTAAAAAAGGCGAAACAGTCGACCGAGGTTCGACTCGGGACGGTTTATGGACCATCAGCCCGGACGAGCGCAGATTGGAACACCAGTACCGACACTCTCAGAGCCCGCCGAGAGCGCTCGCCGGACCGACCTCTCCAGACACGGTGGCTCCGAGCGCGCTAGCAGTATAATGGACCATTCCAACATGATAAAGAGAACAATGTGTTGATGAAACGCCTCGTGTGAACGAGAGTGCCACTATTGCCCTCTCTTTTTGACACTGTGGCAGTTTTGCTCCTCAACCCCATATACGGACGGTTTTTGCATTGGAATTAATTTTCCCATTTTCCCACCAATGGCTTTCAGTTATCACGACAGAGCAATCCTGCCGGAATGGATCAACTTGCTATATCAGGTCGCGACAAGCCCAGACTTGTCCCTTTGCGCAGTTTCTACTCTTTCGGTTATTTAAGTATTGCATAGTTAATTTTTCTCATTAAACTAATTACTAATAAAAAACTACCCAACTGAGTTCCGTCCTGTCCGGGGCGTTTTTGTAAATGTCAAGAAGCGACGATGGTACTGAAATAATATATAGGAATGTGCGCATCCACAGGCGGTGAGTGCGCGCGCGGCACGGTGGAGTGGGATAGACTTTAGTTCCGCCCTAGCGAAGACGATGCTCACCTCGTAAAAGCTTTGCAGAACGCGAATCTGGTAGTGGAAGTGCTGCGAAAACCTGACCGGCACCGGGCCGGAGGTCTCCTCGGGGCCCCACACGCCGTTATGGAAGTGGTTCCTCACCATCTGGTTCGTCTCGAAGCGGGGGCTGAAGAGGAGCGCCACGTCACTAACGGCCGGACCGATCTTGAGCGTCACCGGCAACCTGGATTCATTTTTAATTCACGTATAATATTGGGTAGAAATCGTAATGATGCACCGCAAAATACAATATCTGAGCATGCAATTAGTTCACGGGCTCGAGGACTTTGTACTTTACAAGTAGGAGACAACATATTGATAATATAAGAATTGCAAATAAGATCAGTTCAACTTGAAATGGGTCGCGCGCGGCTACACAAGTGTGCGCAGTGTTTACCTCAACCCCACTATTATTATAATCGTTAGCTTTACTGTCCGAGGGTCACCTGTACGCTTTGGGCTGCACGAAACCTTGAATGGTCATCACCAGCCCGTAGTTGAGGCCGTGCTCGAAGTGCTGCAGGTAGGGGAGTGCCTGGAATAACGATATCCGGTTAGGTCGCTACAAATATCATAGTGTATCTGGATATTCTCACTTTCAATTAAAAATATATAAAATAACAATTATAGCATACACTATACTCTATATAAATAAATAAATACCATTATGCTTTCTTGCTTTTGCTGCGACCTCAGCTGTTGTAGTTCACTCGTGAGCTTTGAGTTCTCCGTTCGTAGCTGAAAAATATAAAGGACAATCAATTGCAATATCAGCGCTTCCGCGAAGGAATGACAGATAGGGTTCTGACTGAAGTCAGTAACCTATATGTTGTCATTCTACTCTGCGACAAAATTCAATAAAAAAAAAAAATACTGCCCTTTACGCAAGTCTCAATAAAGGAAATGGTGAATTGTACACGTTTTTTGGAAGATGTAAAAGAGAACTTGTAGACAAACAAATAATATTGTTATTGTATTGTTACTACAGATATAAAACAAAGAAATATGTACTTCATATTCATTATTTTGTTAATTATATCAAAATTCAATGAATTTGGACGTGGCACACTAGTACAGGTCTATTACTAGTCCGCTGAATTTTGCACCAAAACTAACACGCCCGGCTAGATTTACGAATATTAATGTTAGGCCTAATTAGGGTCAGAATAAAATTATTCGGGTACACTAACTAATACACAAATAAAGGTGTAGGTTCTCGTTTAAAATATATCTCGCTGTCGTTATGAAGCTGTCACTTGTCGACGGCGACACTTTATTAAGGGCATACACTAAATATTTAATATTTGCCCGCTTCTGATGATGAACGTCCAATTGTTCCGCGGATGGTCTCGGAGAGATGATTGATGACAAATTAAATTCATATCGTACCTCACGCAAGTCGAAAATAGCTGGCGACGGCACTCTTGACGAGGAGTTGACGTCGCGGTCCGGAACTTTAGTCAGATCCATATCGGTTTTGTGCGCGGGACCCGGAGAACAACTACAAAACGTGGAGAAGTTAATTATATCATAATATTCCTGTCACGAGCACTAAAACACATGAAATGCACTTAACACTCCAGCAGCCACATTTCCAATTACGCACTAGCGACGCGTGACATTAACATGAGCAGTCCAAGCGCGCTATCCATTGTCGTGTTACATACGCGTCGTTTGTACTGCTCACGTTGAGATCGCCGACGCGAAATCCGAATTAAGGCGGCAGATAGTCAGGCCTATTCTCAAAATTGCAATATTGAAATGAAGGTGATTGTTACACCAACCCTCAAAAATAGACAGATAGTTTTGACAGATTATGGTACGTTTATCTCCCTCATTCCCATTCAAATGTAACACTATTTTTGAGGGTTGGTGTAACAATCACCTTCATTTCAATATTGCAGTTTTGAGAATAGGCCCGGGTGTATGTTTTTATTAATTGAATAATATGTACAGTCGCCAGAGGCGCTTCTCTTCCGAGTCGGGGCCGCCAATTAGCACATCTCGCGACTTGAATTGATAAAAGTAAACTAAAAACTTTATGTAATCATTTTAGCAGAATGTTAAACAGTCATTTAATCGGTTTTGAAGTCTACCGAGATGATTTAGCGAGTAGAATGTTACTCTTCAACCGGACGATTAAACTAACAACATTTTTTTTTTTAATTTCTTTAAAATATATAATGTATTGGACATTTCTCAAATTCTAATTTGATCTTTTTCTCTTCATTTTTTTGTTATTAAATTTCATTTTGCCAATCATAGATCATGTTTTCGTATCAATGTCAAAGTCACGCCCATAATTTAAGATGAATCTTGTTTGGGAATGCTTAATTGTATTGTTTGCAATCCGTTTTTTTAATCGTTATTAAAAATGTATTGGCGACAGGGTGTCGAGAAACTAACTCGTGCGCGTTAATTACTGCACAGGCAACGATGGCTCCGATGCAGCTTCCCAGAGCCACGGTCAGCAAGATGACTCCGACGCCCGCGGCCACCATCAGCTTCCTGGAGGGGAGGGCTCGCCGGGGGGGCGGCGGGTGGCCGCCAGTCTGCAAGTGAAGGGTATAAATGAGGCTCGCCGACACCTGCGGGAACACTTTGTGACGCATTTATCAGTTTCCGGCTATCCAACGACAAAAGCGATGGCGATATCCAAATAGATAGTCACACCGACATATTCTTAAAAATTAATTAACATCACCATCCTAACAATGTATGTCATGTACTACATTTATATTTCAAGTATATGTATATATTTTTTTAAATAGAATTTAAAAACATTACAAACTTTGACGTGTGGCTTTTAGTTAGTTTATTTGACATCCTGATGGAGGAAATTATATTTTCCGAAACCGGTTGGTGAATTAAATTGAACTCATACAGTGGTTAAAAACAAAGTTAAAATAATTTATATTAAAGTGAATGAAAATCACAATGCAAAGATTATTAAAGTTACTAGCGAATTAGTTTTGTTTTTTAGGAGAACACATTCTTATTGTGAAGTTGTAATTATTCAGAACAGACGCTCTGTGATATTTTAAATATATTAATTAGAAAGATATACATATAAAATCAATTTTATCGAAAAATATTGTTGTTGCGCCACGGGGATTCGAACCTAGATCACTTTCCTAACCAACTAAGCTACAGCGACATTATTTTTAGCGACAATTTTCGACCCTATATGTTACCTTTTTGATATTAATACATTTAATCGTTCCATCATTCGACAGAGCCATCTACCTTATTTTTACAGAATCTCAAATACCTTTGAGTAAACTGATAGCAGACGCCAGAATTATCAATTCATTGTCGCTAAAAATAATGTCGCTGTAGCTTAGTTGGTTAGGAAAGAGAGCCAGGTTCGAATCCCGGTGGCGCGACAACAATATTTTTCGATAAAATTGATTTTATATGTATATCTTTCTAATTAATATATTTAATTCATATTTAAAATTAGTTTTGTCTACATTGTTGCCGTCTTCGTCGCCTCTTATTATTAATTAACACGGTTGACAATTAATTCATTTGCTCACAGCTCGTTTAACCGAGTCCACTCTGTAAGAGTAAATCACAGATGCTGAATGTCGCAATTAGAATAGACTGAATCATTTTAAAATACAAGTACAGAGGTGAGAGGTGACCGCCACTCACCGTTTGTTGGACCTCCTTCACCATGACGCACGACACGTGACACCTCGCAATGTTGATAAGACCTAAACCGAATACTGATACACGCACTGCCGGGCCGTTTCCTCTGTCGCCGCTTATATACCAGCAGAAATACACCCGCAGGACTGCGAACCTAACCTGACCCAACATTCGACATGCGTTATTATTACTCTTTAGCATTTCCTTTTAAATAAAGATACGATTAACAAACTTTCAGAGAAGTTAACCCATGTGGATTATCGAGGGCTCACAATTTGGTGGACGATGTGCTGTTTGGGAAATATGAGTTACCAAAAAATACAACAAACTACTTGTTGTATTAGTTGGTGTTGCAGATGGGTCGGTTCAATCTGTACATTCGTAGTCTTTGAATGTTGTAAGGAGAAGACCTAATTAATAGTCAGAGACACGTCGCATGTCTCCTTCCTCAGCCAGCTGTCATTCTGGTGTAGCGCATTTCATTCATTCTCATTTGTCATATCTTCAATATAATGGTAATATTTTGTCTCCAGCTCGGGAGTCCCCGCTCGCCCGGGGACTAGTG
>CM062856.1:28342082-28442500 GCA_031772225.1 Eubasilissa splendida | reverse complement strand
CCGTCGCAAAAAATGTTGCGCGGCTTCAAAAAAGATCGCAAATTCTGCAAACAAAGGAGGAAGAAGGCCGTAGGGAACTGAATACCTACATATTTTTTGTAGTTTTGTTATTATAACAGATAATCAAAGAAATTAAATTAAGAAAAGAACCTATTCAACACCAATTGGAAGATATTTTTGTAAATTCCAGAATATTGCAAACACAAAACAATATTTTAATTGTGTTTAAATGTAGAGCCGCTTCAAACATAGTTTTGGGCATGAAACATAAAGAATAATTCAAAAATAAAAATTTGACAGTTGAATCGCGGCATTTTTATAAAATGAGTCGTATATAAATTACGAAGGTACTTACCGGTAACGGCGGCAACCACTTCAAAATATGATACTATGAACCCATGAAGAAGTTTGAATTGTTTTACTACCTTGTCGGCAGACCGCCGCGCACCGCCGAAAAGGCCGTGCGCGGCGTTTCCGTTCGCATACGGCAGATGCAGCGGCGCGGCTTTGTAAGTGCGAAATAATATTTTCATCTTTTAACATTTTTTTATTTCGTTATAAATTTACGTAAATATATTTGCATTTTTTCGTACGGGACAAAAATGATTTTGTTATAAATATTAACGGGATTTCGTTATATAAATGCATTTTTGTATGAAAAATTGGTTCTTCTTCTTCTTCTTCTTTCAAATAGGCAATCCACCCTTCAAGAGTGACTTGTGCCATTAAACAAGTCTAAATATTATTTTATAGAAAGCAGTACAACAATACTATAGAACAGGGAACATTGCATCACAAGTCAATACCATTGACATTCAGGAAATTTGCTATTATATAGCTTAAATGAGGCGAGTTGAGGGAAAGAAGATGACACAAGTTAACCGGAAGTTGAAAATCACCATTGACAAGATCATTATAAAAAAAACCAGTGATCCGCAATGGACAGGCAAAAAAGACATGGTCAAGGGTTTCCTCCTCGGCACCGCACTCACACATTGGGGAGTCCACCATGTTCATCCTGAACAAATGTGAGGCCACCCGGCAATGCCCAATTCTCATTCTAGCGATATTTGCTACTGTTCTTTTAGACACTTTCCTGTTGGAGAACCAAGGGGTGCGGGGAATATATCTTTGGATTATTTTAAGACGATTACCCTTGTGATTGTTTGGATCCATCCATTGTGCAGACCAGATAGAATACGTATGTTTTTTTACAATATTAAGTTTGTCATACATCGGGATATGGAATTGATGGGGAAAAACTCCGGAAAGAGTAGCCTTCTTGGCCAGTTTATCAGCACATTCATTTCCCTGAATTCCCTTATGTGCAGGGATCCAAACGAATGACACCTGTTTATTGTTGCTGTACAAATCAAATAGGCATCTTCTGATGGAACAGATTATCTCATTGTCTAGCCAAACTTTCATATTAGCAGAGAGGGATTCAAGAGCTGCTTGAGAGTCGGAGAATATAACAGCCTTATCGACGTTCCGGAGAACGCAGATGTCCAAGGCCTCTTTAATTGCCCAACATTCTGCTGAGAAAACCGATGAATCCGCAGGAAGTCGAACCTTCACATTTATTCCTAATTGAGGTATGGAAACTGCAGCACCGCAAAAGCCCTCAGGGCAAAGTTTAGAACCGTCGGTGAAGATGTGGAGATAGTTAAGCCACTTCGAATCAAGTACACTATTAAACAACTTGTTTACATGATTTTCATTTAGCTGGGTTGATTTGTCTAGTCCAGAGATTACATCCATGTTAGGAGAGAAAAATATAGCACGAAAAGGGGTAGAATAGACTGGAAGAGTAGAATAGCGAGGTGAATCGGGATATTTTGTTTTTAAACAGGATAAGCTATTGCATAAGTTTGGGCGAGATTTATTTAATAAGTATCTCCGTGAGTCTATCAAAGAGGAAAGGGCGGAAACCTTTTCTAATAGTGGGTGGGAAATAAAATTGCACCTTTTTAGAAAGAATTTATCCAACAAATATTGTCGCCTAATAAGGAGAGGCATTTCTGCACATTCCACTTGTAGAGAATTGATTGGAGATGAATTCATAGCTCCCAAAATAAGTCTCAAACATTTGGACTGGATTCTGTCAAGCTTGGATTGAAGGTAAGCTGGTAAAGGATCAAACAAAAAACTAGCGTAATCCAAATGGCTTCGTACTAGGGCTTGATATATGAGTTTCATGGTAGATGGATGAGATCCCCACCATACTCCACAAACCGATCTTAAAATATTAATATTTTTTTCACATTTAGCTAGAACCATATCTATGTGGGATTTCCAGGAAAGTTTTCTGTCCAAAATCATGCCTAAAAATTTAACTTGGTTTTTGACTGGGATACTCACGTTATCAATGGTCATTGACACGGGAGGGACTTTGTGTTTCCTCGAAAAGACAACAATATGAGATTTCGAAGGCGATAGGTCTAAACCATTACACTTTAACCAATTGTTTAGAAAGTTAATACCAGCAGATAGTTTGCTGATCGCAGAATCGATATTGTTGTCTGAAGCATAAATAACAAAGTCATCCGCAAAGTTCAACACGTTACATATTTTTGATATCTTACTTATGAGGTCCGCAATGTACAAATTAAATAGTAAAGGACTCAATACCGAGCCCTGGGAGAGGCCTCTTGAAATCACTCTCTTAATAATCCCTTCCGGGCCGTCCACAACAATGGATCGCTCAGCAAAAATATTGTGTATTAGTTGTGCGAGATGGCTTGGGATATCAAGGTTTTTCATTTTTTCCAGAAGCAGAGGTAGAAGTACATTGTCATAGGCTGCATTAATATCTATAAATGCTGCCACTATAAGTTGTTTTTTTGCAAAAGATGCATGGATGTCCGTAATAAGAATACTTAGATTGTCCAGGCAGGAAAGGGATTTGCGAAAACCAAACTGAAACGGAGATAGAAGAGAATTGTGTTCTATATGCCATTCTAATCTATTTTTAAGCATTCGTTCCAGAATTTTCAGAAAACACGATGACAGGGCGATTGGGCGGTACGATTGTCCTTGGTTGGGGTTTTTATAAGGTTTTAAAATGGGTACGATTTTTTGGGTTTTCCACTCCTGGGGAACTGTTCCTGAATTTAAGCATGAATTAAACATGCCTAATAAGTATTTATGAAACTCCGGTGGGGTTTTTTTGAGGAAAGAGTAAGATAGTTCATCAACACCAGGAGCGGAGTCAGATACAGTTTTAAAGGTTATCAATAATTCCTCCATGGAGAAGGGAGCATCCAGCCATGAAGAAGGAGAGTGATTTAAAGCTGACTTTGGAAATAGTATTTCACTGTGATTAGGGACATAGGCTGGAGCTATTTTATTGACAAATTCTTCAATCCACAAGGAGTTCAATGGAGACTGTTTAGGAGCACATGAGGAAGCGCGAAATCTTTTAATCATGCACCATGTGTAGGAGGGGGGAGAATCAGGAGAGAGAGACGAGCAAAATTTATACCATCCATCTCGTTTTTTCTTTTTCAATAATTTCTTGACCTTGGCTTGAATATTTTTGGCATTAAGAAAATTGTCTAGACTCATATCATTTCTATATTTACGCATCGCTTCCTTTCTCAATTCAATAGCCTGTGAACACTCCTCATCCCACCATGGATTTTTATGAGACTTTTTGGAACATGGTTTAACTTTCGGGACAGCTGCATCCGCTGCTGAATACATTATGACCGATATTTCTGAAAAGAGCGTTTGAGGATCGAGCGAAGTTCCTATGGCTGGGATGTTTTCAATGTTACTATTTATAATTTCACTATATTTTAACCAGTTAGCCTTTTTTAGATTATATTTATTGGATTTTTTAACTATAGATTTCATTGGATATAGAGGCACCGATATAATAATTGGAAAATGATCACTCGAGTGGGGATCATGTAATATTGACCAATTACATGAACTGGAAATGTTTGCAGTACATATTGATACGTCAACCGCACTAGGATTCTGCGAGGGGGCATTAAATCTTGTAGGAGAACCGTCGTTTAGAATGCAGAGGTTACAGTCGTCGATAAAAGATAAAATTTGGTTTCCTGATCTATCAGAAAAGCTACTTCCCCATGTAGGGGAATGAGCATTGAAGTCTCCCAGTATAAAGAAAGTACTTGGCATTAAAGCAATGATCGAGGACCAGAACTCAGGAATAAAAGGGGTATGAGGAGGCATATAAACAGAGACAAAACCAATTCCGTTAATATCTGCGGCAACTATTTGAGTATTTGTTTGAGCTGGTAAGGGAATATTGGAAAAGGGGAGAGACGAATGAATTAGTAGCGCGGCGCCCGCTCTACCATCGTCTCTGTCGTCTCGGAGAATGGAAAAACCAGCCATTGAATAATCAATACCCGGTCTCAGCCATGTCTCAGATATCGCAGCGATTTTTATAGAAAATGAATTTAGGATATGTACAATCTCATGTTTATTGGAGACAGCACTTCTGCTGTTCCATTGCAGAATGTTTAGAGAGAGGGCACTAGAGTTGGTTTGATGCTGGTGAGTCATGGTTAATATTTATTAATGAATTAAGTAGAGGAAGAAAATTGGCAACGTGGGACGGTATATTTTCGGAGCTAGATATTATAGAAAGCAAGATTTGAGCGACTAAGGTGATTAAGTTAGTAATATTATTGGGTTGGTTTTCTTTATGAACTGGGGGTGAAGTTGAAGATCCTGATGGCGGGATGGCACATCCCACCGACGGGTTTGAAGGCTGGCCATTGAAGTAAGATAGTAAGTCATCGTGAGCTTTTTTTTCATAATAAGAAGTTGACTTTTTTTCAACTTCGTTGATAGCCTTGTATTTGTAAAGCATATTATGAGGCTTGAATGCTGGGGTTATCGGGATTGGCGTCGGGATGGCAATACGGGTTTTATTAGCTGTAACGTCTGCAAAGCTTTTTGAAGATGTTGGATACAGTTTGGAAGCTTGAATATAAGACAGGTTTTGTGAAGCCATGGCTTGCTTAATTTTCCTCTGTCTTGGTAATTCGGGACAAACGTTGCTTACCGCCGAATGGTTTCCTGAGCAATGAATACAAGTATTATTAGCCTCTACTGAGCAGTTTTCACCTAGATGGGCTTCTGAGCATTTATAGCATCTTGGGGTCGAGCGACATTGCAGTTTCGTATGACCGTACCGACAACATCTGTAGCAAATAATTGTAGGGTAAAAATAGAGCTCGACAGGTAAGGAGTTGTAAAAAAGGTATACATATTCGGGGAGGGATTGACCTTCGAATGTTAGGACTACAGTTTGAGAGGGTTTCCATGATGGAGTGTCAGAGGATTTATCCTTATAGTTAAGTCTCCTTGCTTTCAGGACCTTGCCAAACTGAGCAGGAACTGATACGTGTTCAATTATTTCCTCCTCACTTAATTCGGTGGAAATACCGCGTACCAGACCCATTTTGGTAACTTTATATCGTGGAATATAGGCTTTTAAGTTGTTAATTACCAGAAATGAGGACTTGATAAATGTGTTGGCCGCGGTCGGGTTAGTGAAGGTTATCGATATTTTGTTTCGACCCTCGGATTTAACACCTCCGGGAGCAATATTAAAAATTCTACTCTTGAGCAGGAGACTTCCCATTTTCATGGGATGAAGGGATTTAGTGGGATCTTTATCCTGGACCAGAACCAGGAAAGGGCCAAGGGAATGTATTGGATAATCAATCGTAGGAATAATTATTGGGTCGTCAATCTGAATATTTGTCGTTGTTGGGTCCGGAGGTAACATATCTGGAGTGCAGGGTTCTTCTTCTTCCCGACGTCTTTTATTAATACTAATATCCGGAGGGTCCGGGGGCTTGGCTATATTAACCATAATAACTACTATCTAATTCTATAAGATGAGCCTAGATCTAAGATAATATAACAACAGTAGACACAAATGAAAGAGCAAGCCGTATACCCCGATACGAGCTTGCTTCTTATGCTAGTACAAAAAAAAAAAAATAATAATAATTGGAAACAAAAATATTATAAAATTGGAACGAAAACAGTCTTATCTGAGCGTTTTGCAGGTAGATCCGTGAAATGTCACCCCGCTTGGAATTGTAACAAACAGCGCGCGAATATTATTACAGAAACCGACACTACCGCCCGCTTCGAATGCAACGATCGAACTGCGGAAAAATTGGTTTTAGGGATTAAATTTCGATTTTTTTTTTTCGATATACGTCATTTTTCGCTATATCGGGGTTCGTTATATCGCGGTTTTACTGTATATATATTTAATCTAAATGATATAGTCATGTCTTTTATGATGTATTCAAGAATTTATTCTTATTTTGGTAGTGAATTCACTGGCCTAAATTACCACTTGGCATTGAAGATTTCCAAAATATCATTCTTGATTGGCTTTTACACGGAATTTAATTTAATTTAAACAAGATGCGGTCATCGATTTAAATAAAAACTATTTAATTGATTTCATTTCCACTATAAGAATATTTTAAATTAATATTGTTATTGTTTACAATGTTTTCATAATGCGCAATTTCTAAGAATTTGTGTACACGATTGAAACTTTGCTTTCAATCAATCCACTATGGTCCCTCATGACTGAGGATCGCTATCTCCATAAACTCCCGTCCTCTTGACTATATTCCTTCACTTTTCTCAGATCTTAGAGCTGTTACCAGAGAAGTTCCTATATACGATCTTATGTAAAAGAAAATACAAAATTAGTGTGGACTGTGCTTAGGACCTACTAATTTTTACCAACAAATGTAGACTCGAGGATAACGTTACATGTATATGTATGCACCCAAAGACTTTCCTACAGCTAGCAGCGAAGTTAAAAGGTTATATAAACATCTGCAAAGCTATTCTTTTAGTGTTAACTTTTAAACTTAACATACCAGATATTGAACCACTTTCCGAGTCATTTTAGTTGCAAGAGGTAATATTTCTCATTGCGGAGAATATCTCTGAAGCATGTAGCCTTTCTTATTCATCCTTTGATTGTATAAATATATACAGAGAAATGTGGAGTTTATTTGCTCTTCTGAAGCTTTTAAAATACTGATAAATTCAAACTCAAAAAATATTTCAAAGGACCAGACAGAATGGGCAATCTGTGCATATTATGAATACATATATCAATTTGTTTTGTATACTCATTTTCTAATAGAAGCATTGAGGTACGGTAAAATGACTGGAAGTTTGGTAAATCGCAGCAGTTAAATAGTGCGTGTTGCCGCATAGTTCAGTTAATTTTGCAGATTGATCAATTACAGGAGTTTGTAGAGAGTCAAGACTCAAGATAAGAATATAGTTTTTTGGTACTGACTTACAATTACTGTAAAATCACACAACTGCATTCCAGGAACAAAACATTTTATTCAAATGAACAAATAAACTTTATTTTAATGAAAATATTTTTGCTGTGAAATTACAATTTCAGAACATGTTCTGTGGTATTTTTAATACAAATTAAATTAATCAACTTGAAAAGATATACAGAAAAAATCAATTTTTTGATAAATCTTTCTAGTTTATAAATTTAATTTGAATTAAAAAAGCTTTAATTAATTTGTAAATTAACAAATAACGCCAGTTATCTCTCCAATTGTTATTTATAAACTGGCACCTCTACAATATAGATAGATTACACTTTATATGATCATCTTTAATATAGTTATATGCGCACTAAGTTAGTTCACACATAATAAAGCTAATCATATATGATTTTTAGTAAATATATTTGGAAAAGGATTTTCAACTGAAAATTTAAGTATTTTTTAATAATGCCACCAACATAGTTTCAAACTTCTTTTTCCTTAAAAAAAAACAAAATTATTTTTAGAACAATGTTGGACACAACTTTGTTCCAACATTTAAGTAATGTATAATGCTGATCCCACTTTCATTCTCTTGATTGATTCATCATTCTGACTAAATAAGCACCTCAAAGCCAGCACATAACTTGACTTTCTCAATTAAATAAGAAAAAAGATATACAGTAAAACTACTTTAATTTATTTTCACGTAATTCGCACTTTTTCAAAAATTTTAGCCTTGAAAATAACATTCCATACTAATTTCTACCGATAATTAGTAAAACCTTATTATTCGTAGTTCGTATGCATATTTTATACCCAAAATAAATAATTTATTCACGTAATTCGCATATTCACGTGTTTTTAAATCCAAACTCACGCGACTATGTGTTCATTATCCCTTCGTACACATCTGTAGCTAGCTCCACCCCCTAGCCAATCACGGCGCTGTTCCTTATCACAATAGATCAGCGCGCTTAGAGATCGCAAAACTGCAGCCGAACTGAGTGATACCATAAGTATGCCAAATTCTGTCTTACGTTTTATAAGATTTCATTGTTGACGCGTTGCGAATTATATATTTCTACTCACCTTATAACCCCTATTTAAAATAATTTGTATTTCGTAATTTATAAATTAAGGGCGCGGTTTCTATAATAATTCATATTTTCGTATTTTTTACAAAAATGTTGGTTTTTATTATTCATTTATATCAGAAGTAATTCACTAGATTTGACTTTTAAAAAAAGTATTACTTAGATTAGACCTTTACACTAATAAACTGAATGTTATTTGCTATAATTAAGACAATACAAGCATTATAAGAAAGACCGCGAAAAATGAAAGCTCGCCCTTAATTGTGTGTAACAGTTCTATTGATTTCATATCCAGTTTTTTATTTGTGAAATGTTGCGATTTGTTTAATGTAATAAACAAACTGAAACGTTTGTATTTAAATAGACAACCTATTTTATATATATATTTTTTTTCATGTTTCCTTTTTTAAAATGGCACGAACATCTTGTAATTCTTGTAAATCCTTGACCATTTGAAAATATGGAACTTATTTTAAAAACTGACAAAAATTGATGTCGAAGATAAAATTAGTAGGAAAATTTCAATTCCGAATACCTTTACGAGTTCAAACTTGAAAAATTGCATGAAATAATAAGCTTCAATGAAGTATGAAGATTCAAAAGTTTTTTATTATTTTCACGGGCTTTTTAATATTCTAATTTCTTGCCCAATTTTGATGGAAAAGGCGAGTTCGGCCACTAAAAATGTCCGTAATTTTATTGCATCAAGCACTGGTAAATCGTTTGAAGAAGCCTGTTTTTATTATATTTGATAAACATTTTGACACATAAAAAGCTGAAATACTAGATAGTCTCCATGTTGACAACGACGGCACACGCAAAAATGTGGACACGTAAACTTACATGTTTTTTAAAATTCTTTCTAATGTTCCCTTTAGAAAAATTGTTCTCATTATTCAGATTTTTTTTTAAATTTCGGTTCTGTGAGTTACAAAATTAACGGAGTTTTACTACTATACATATCACACAACTTATCTGTTGTTAATATACTGCGTTGTCTTTTTTGAATGAATGTTAGTATTTTCTTTTTATTTCAGATTTCATGGCATTTGAAGGGTACTCCGAGAAAATTCTGCAAGGAAATGTAATTTCACAGTTCGTGTTGTAATAATCGTAAAGATAGGCTGGAGCTGCTTAGGAAAAATAATTTTATTGTAAATAAAACAAATTATCAAATATTATGTGTTTTATTTATTTGAGTGTTTATTATAACAAATTTATATACTAAAGTACAATTTACAAACGAAACAAGAGACTAGATTTCAATAAAATATCTCTACTTTTGATATATATAATATTTGAAAACACAACGGATATTGGTGCTTTAAGCTTGAATTACTACTTTAAGAGTCAAATTAAAAACAATTATATTATGACATTTGCAAAGCAAAAGTAATATTCTCTGGGAAATTGAAAAACACTTGATTTTTATTTAATAAATGTGTTAGGTACTCTATATTAGAAAAATCTTAAAAATTAAGTCTTAAATATTTATAATTGGATTTTGATACAAAAACTAATGTTAGGATGAATATACTCTACAATAGTTGCGGATTATAATATTCACACACTGAATATATTAAATATACCTTTGGGATATTTATTTAAATGAAAGAGATTTTCAACGTATAAATATATTAAATATCTATCTACAACGCTCTGTGAAAAATATTTGGAAGCTGCGGGGCTTGATGGAAGAATTAATTAAAAGCAATACATTTTAAAATGCCCATTTCTTGTAAATAAGTGACACAAATGCTCTGTTGAAAAAAATAATAACCGCAACAAAATAATGTCTCGAAGCGGAAACATGTTTGGTTATGCTTAAATGTTACAAAACTTAAAATTAAGATCTGACATGTCATATTTGAACACGCATATATAACAATAAACTGATGACAGCAGATGGTTCACATTCACCATAAGAATATTTTACCAAAAAATGCAGTCTCTAAATTAATGAAAAAAAGTTAATTAAATGCTAAGGGAAAATCAGTTCACATGTTGGCACATAGCTAAGTCTTAGTCATTTTATTTGGCCAGGTGACACTATTGCGCTAAAATATTCTCATTATTTGTTAACAATACAGTTAGTAGTTCAAAACTATTGTTAATTTCTATCTGCAAAAAGAATATTCACATTTTGGCTGGTTTTAAACATCTATTACAACCGATTTCAAGAAATGGAGTCAGCATCCTCAATACAAAATAACTTTTCTACTCAGCGGGCGAATGATTTTATGTAAATGACATATTTTCAATGGTATTTATGATGGTCATTAAATTTGTAACAGGAAGAAAAAATATGTTTCAAAATAAATGTTAACTAGTTTTTGAGAAATGCTGAACAATCTGCACGGAAGAGTTTGTGGTAGTAGTAAGCATACACATTTCCTATGTCCGTCCAATAAGCAAAATTTCCTCGACCTTTATACGACTCCAGGGGAAATATTGTATTAAGTACATATATAGTATCGCAGAAGGACCGATTTCTGCCTTCTGATGGGACAACATCGGAGAAGCAAATTCCAGAGAAAATTAATATTAAATCACAAATTCTCATCAATTTATGCACGGCAAACATTTAAATGAGATCTTACCAAATTTATTTTCTTGAGTATTTAAAAAAGAAATGTATTTATAATGAAGTAAATAAATATCCTGCGATTACAGACATGTTAAAAAATAATACACGTAAAAGGAATAGATTACGCCTTCTTTTTAAGCTCGGTTTTTTTGTTTACTTCTACTTCTACATCATCTTCATCTTCCTCTTCTTCTTCTTCTTCAACTTCCTCCTCAACCTCCTCCTCGTCTACTTCCTCTTCCTCTTCTACCTCTTCTTCCTCAATCTCCTCTTCAGAAACCTCATCACTGCCAGCATTCAATGGTACTTTATCAATAATTGTCGTTTTATGATCTATGACATTTGTTGCCTCAACGCGTGTTGCAACATCCTCTTCAACATTCACTACTTCGTGGTCTTCTATATTAGCTACTTTAAAACCTTCTACTTTTGTTGACTTATGATCCTCAACATCGATTGTATTTTCATTTACAATACTTGCTGACACATCACATTCAATATTTGCTACTAAATTCTCAATATTTGTGGAAATTATATCCTTAAAATCTGTTGCTTCGTCATTTACAATATTTGCTGATACATCCTCCTCGAGGTTTGTTCCCTTTTCATTTACAACATTTGCTGGTGCATCTTCTTCAAGACTAGTTTCTTCATCGTTTACAAGACTTGTTAATATCTCTTCGTCAACTATCGCATCCTCTTCACTCGCTGACACTTCCTCTTCACTCGTTGACGCTCCCTCTTCACTTTCTGACACTTCCTCTTCATTTGCTGACACATCCTCTTCAATATTAATTTTCTGATCCTTGACAACATTCACTGAAACATCCTCTACAAGCTTGGTTTCTTCTTCTTCTACAACATTTGTCGATACATCCTCTTCAATATTTATCTCACCGTCGTTAACTACCTTAGTGGATACAGCCTCCTCAAGATTGATTATCTCATCATTTACAATGTTTGCTGATATATCTTCTTCAAGATTTGTTGTCTCATTGTCTTCAGCATTTATTATCGCCTGGACTTCGACATTACTCACAACATTTTCCTCAACATCACTCGAGTCATCAACTTCAGCGTCATCATCATCATCTTCTGCTTCGAGGTCTTCAGTGTGTGCAGCTATAACATCTTCAATATCCGAAGCTACATTATTATATTCAACACTTGCTGTTGCATCTTCAACATTTATAACTTCTTTATCAATTGTGGCTGTGTAATCTTCATCACTTATCACTTCAACGATCTCAGGTTTTGCTGCTAAAACATGTTCGACATTCGAAGCGACAATCTCTTCAATATTAGTAGCTTCATGATCGTCGGGACTTGTTGTCACAAAATTTTCAAAATTTTTCTCTCCTCCGACCTGTTTGTCTCGTTTGACGAGTACATTGCTATCTTTCGGTACATGTTGCACTTCCATATCTTCATCAATTTCTTCTTCTTCCTCTTCTGAACCATAATCATATTCCTCCTGAAAAGAAAAGAACATTAATATTAAATCTGAAATATTTTTATATACTGATAAATTTAATTATTTAATGGCCTTTTTGGCGTCAAATTTTGGCAATTCAAACTTTTTCTTGGGTTCATAGTAGGTTCATAGTCCCATAAAACCATTTGACATAATTCTTGCGGCGTTCACTTGGACATGTTTTACGTACGCATACGCCTCTAATATGTATTGCAATCCCAGACCCAGACAGCTGGAAAATACAAAAATTAACAGGAATACGCAGAATGTTGCAGTATGTACTTATTGGGAATATCAGTCTCAGTGTAAGGTCTGTAGAGTTAAGTTTGTTCCGTTTTTAACGCGATTATTGCATGACCGAACTGAATATTTACATAAATTCATTTTCGTTTGACAATTGTTTTCGTGTGAACTCGTCAATAATACAAATAATTCTTTAAAATACTTTATGGACTATTTTTTGTGTTTCTATTAACTATTGTTTTCGTGTGTTTACTGCTATGCATACTAGTGTAGTGTAATTTATTATTTAAAGTACATTTCATAATATTTTGTGAAACCTTAAAATGGCTTCAGTACGTGATAATTCCCGCAAAACTTTAACCATGGCACAAAAAATAATGATATTGAAAGACATCGACAACAAAGTGGACAGTAAAGGCAAGATAGCCGTAAAATATGGTATTCCGGTTTCGTTTCTCTCCACAATTTTAAAAAATCGGAAGAAGATTGAAGATGCGTTTGATAGATGTAAGGCGAGCGGTTCCCAACAGCGTGTACGGCCTGCCAAATATGAAGAATTGGAAGAAAAACTGTTCGAGTATTTCTCCCAAATCCGATCAGCGAATATATCTACTTCTGGTTTAATGCTTATTGAGAAAGCAAAGTCGTTGGCTCATCAGATGGGAATTGATTTTAAGGCATCTAATGGGTGGTTAGATCGCTTTAAAAAGCGACACAACATTGTTTGCCTCGCGGTTTGTGGCGATTCCCAAAAAGTTGATGAAGAAGAAGTTTCGAGCTGGATAACAAACAATCGGCATATTTGGGAGAAATACGACGCAAAAAATGTTTATAACATAGATGAAACTGGTGTGTTTTATAACATGATGCCAGATCGGACACTAGCTCTTAAAGGAGAGAGATGTCATGGAGGAAAACGTAGTAAGGAACGCCTGACGGCCGCGTTATGTACAAATATGGACGGATCCGATAAAGTAAAGATCACAGTCATCGGAAAATATAAAAAACCACGATGCTTTAGAGGCCTTACTTTTAGCAGTTTTCCCGCTGTTACTTATTGCCATAATAAAAAAGCGTGGATGACGCGGGAAATATTTAAGAGCTTTGCTATTACGATGCAGAGAAAAATGGCAGCACAAGATCGTAAAATATTGATGATTTTGGATAATTGTTCAGCACATTACGCACCGGAAATTGTTGCGCCAAATATAGAATTTCTGTTCCTACCTCCTAATACTACGAGTGCTCTCCAACCGCTAGATCAGGGAATAATACAGAACTTCAAAAGCCATTACAGAAAAAGTTTATTGCATTCCTGTATTATACAGGTAAACAATGGCTGTTCTGTAGAAAACTTAAGAAAATGGACGGTATTGGATGCATGTCGAGCTATGAGTATAGCATGGCAATCGGTAACATCTACAACAATCGCGAATTGTTTTAAAAAGTGCGGGTTTTCTTCGCTGCCCGTAGATGAAATTGACGCCCCTCAAGCGAGTTTAACAACGGGTGAAAGAATTTTGTTGAGATCTACAAGTTACGATGATTTTATTTCTTACGACCATGAAGTGATAACGTCTGCTTTGTATGTTCCCGCGCCTCGCATTACGGTATCTGAGACGAGTGATGAGGACAAAAATGACACATTGAATGAGGAAAGCAATGAAATCTCATTTGCTTCGTTACCGTCAACTTCCGAAGTTTTTCATGCCTTAGATGTTCTCCAACGATACGTATCGGGAAGACCAGAATTACCGGTGGATGCATTTTCCCACTGCGATGCATTGGCTAAAATAATTATACGAGACAGTGAAAGAAATGTTAAAACTAAACAAGGGAAAATAAATATTGTATATAATGTTTTCAAGCAATAATAGCCACTAACCCCAATATCTTCTTTAGGAGCTGTAGCAGCGCTGGCGGTCACAAACTCATCATCCTCATCATAAGGCAGGTCCTCCTTGGTTGCTTTTGAAATAATAAAATAAATATTGTGTATTTAACAATTTCAAGTGTGTACCTTATTATAAAGTAACAGATACCAACTGACATTATCAATTGAAGCCATGCATTTATAATAATTTCAACTGTCTCATAAATGAGTTGTACAAAATGTTTCATTTGTGTTAATTCACTTTGACATTTAAATAGAAAACATTCAGAAGAGAATAATGGTACAAATCCAAAATTTAAACAAAGATATAGTAAATACTAATTTACTATATCTTACAGACCGTCTGTTCTGAATAATTACAACTTCAAAATAAGAATGTGTTGTCCTTAATAAAAGATATAGTAAAATTAAAACCTAGATATGTTGCAACTGTTTTGTCCCCTACAGTCAATAGAAGTAATTTCAGAATTTGCAATACACAGTTTATATATGTTTACTCTTCAGGTAGAAGAGATCTCGAACTGGCACCTTCCCCAATTGATTCTTGACGATATTGCACAACAAGTGCTTTTTTAAAAAAAAAACTCTTTCCAGATAAAATGCCTTTTCAACTGTAGTGATACAGAATTCAGATGAAGAAAATAGAGTATACATTTAGTGAATTCAAATTGTTTCTCTTTATTTTATTAGGAAGTGGTTAAGAATATAACTCACCGTTATCTCTCTCCGGAGTAGTCTTGGCTGACTCATCATTGATCAAGGACAGCGTCATCTTTCCACTCAAAACAATCTGAAAAACAAGAATATAAAATATAAGTCTTCATATAAGATAGAATGAGATATGATGTTAAGTATTAGTGAGATTTATATACCGGGGGGTCTTTGTCATCGCCGTTGGTGAGTTTCTCAGTGTGGGTCTCGGAATCAGCCACCAGCAGGCGCGACTGGTGGGGCAGCGACCCCTCTAGGTAGATGGAAGATACTTCCACGGGAGGCTGCAACATCAGTATACATTCAATCGATCACAATTCTCACTTGTTCATCTTTGTGGAAATATCTAAATATGTCATTATCAAGTAAAATACTACATTTGACTTATAGGCTTATTTTTAAAAAAAAAATATTGTTTGGGGGAATATTTGCAAGTGGAAGTAGACTATTTATTAACTTTATTACAATTTAAAAAGATACTCAATTTATTGAATTTTGAGAAACGGGATTGAGTTTTTTGTATGTTAACACGTTCTGCATGTTTTATGGCCAAATTCATTTGCTTGTATGTACTATAACACAGTGGAGCACCATGATCAGTAATCGGTCAGTAAGATTCAATACATTGTTTGGATTTTTTTCAGCAAGAACGTTAACTGCACTCTGTTGCTCAAAGTTAAACATAAAGTACCCTTTCACTACAAACTGTTACAGTCAAATGTACTCGAAAACAACAAAAAAAAAAAAACACAGGCCATCTGGGTTATCCAATTATAAAATATCGACGTGCAGAAATAAAACTCAAAAATATAAAAGAAAATATTTATTTTGATTACAAAATAAGAGACATAACAGAGTGCAACAACAACTAGAATTAATACTTTATCAAAACGAAAATAATATAAATGTCAGTCACTTTTGACTATAAAAAATGAGGTAGTAAATGTTATTATTGTAAAGCTTTAAAAATCACAGATAATCTACTCAATAAAACTGAATGCATTTTTCTTGATTTTAAAATAAATATTTTCTTTTAGATCCTTGTGTATTTTTAATTATTTATGGTGGCTGCAAAACAAAGTGTGAAAGTGGCTACATTAACAATACAATTTTTTTTTGTCTATAAAATATGGAAAAACAAAATTCTATAACTCAACAAGTGAAGGTTAAATGCTTTTGCAATTGTATCGGCCAGTGGGTTTTTAAAGGGAAGAATTCCTGATAACAACTTATACTTAATAATAATAATCTTCTGTATTATTACCAGAATCAAAATGAATGAAGCGAAACTAATCACTGAAAGTCACGGAAGTCAAATAAATCAACAACTAATGCACATTAAGGCAATGCAAAAATGGTTTGATTTATGACACCCGTATAATAATTTACTTAAAACATAGAATAGAATTGAAAATAATGTTTGAACTTTTCAAAAACAATATCACAATATTAAAAAGGTCATAGAATTTCTTCTAATTTTCAATAGTATTAAATATTGAAAATCCGATAAAATCTAATGTTTCTGTTTATGTTAAAAGTTAGACCCACCTTGGTTATTAGTCAAATAAAATTTAAAAAAAAAAACCTAATTAGTCCAAATATAAAATAGATTCATAGATAAGGAAATAAGCAAAGGCTATGCCGAATGTTGACAGACGTTTTGCCGAGGACACTTGACCAATAGAAGGCCTCAGAAATTTGTCAGTGGTGCCTATCAATATTTTTATTGGTATATAGCATTTGAGGTAAATAAAAAAAACTATAAACATTAATGAAAAAGATGAAACTTGTCATGTAATGTAGTGTGGTTACTTCACATTGTAATTTTGAACAATCTCTTGAATCTAGAAAAGAAAAAAAAAAGATGAAGGGTGTCCATTGGAAAATTTTCAAGTTTAATATTAAATAAAAAAAACTACTATGTTTTTCTCATATTTTTATTATACAAAATTGTATAATAAATTATATTTATACAAAATTGAGTTTAACGATGCTAATTTAATGTTTTATAAACGCCGTATATTATTATGTTATATCTAAATGCCGTCCATTTCTCTCAAGACACTCTTGCAATTGGACTCTTAAATTTGCGAACACGTAAGAGCAAAGCGTCGGTTCAATGGCAGATATTTTTTTGTAGGGCCTGAATTGTCCGAGGATTGTTGCTGTAAACTCTCGACTTAAGGTATCCACACAAAAAAAAGGTTGCACGGTATAAGGTCCGGTAACCGAGGTGCCCAGAGTATGTTTCCGTACTTGCTGATTAATTTATTGGGAACAATTCCCCTCAGCTTCTTGAAACTCTAGCTGTGTGTGGAATAGTAAATTGTGTTCTGTTGTTGAACCCAGGAAATAGCTGCAGTTGCGGTACCAGAAACTCGTCGATCATTCGGCAATACACGTCAGCAGTGACTGTCTCTCGCTGGTTAAAAAAATAAGGGACAATTATCCCTCAGGTAGAAATTGCACACCACACTGTTGTTTTTGGACAATGCAAACGTTTTTGATGGCGTTCCCTTGGGTTGTCGGGGCACCAGTATCTTATGTTCTGTTTATTAACATAGCCATCAATATGAAAATGTGCTTCGTCAGTAAACAATATGTTTCCAAGAGTTCGTGCTGTTACAAAACATTCCAGCATCGTTCTCGCTAAGGTTTCACGTAAAGAATAGTCATTTTATATGGGTGAAACTGTAGTTATTTTTCAAAATAACGTGCACTGTTGATTTTTTTATTCCAGTACAGGCTGCAATCTTTCTTATCGATTTACACGGATTGTGCATAATTTCACATTGAATTTGAGCCACATGTTCTGGCGTCGCTGCTGACGTTGATGGTCCTGGAGGAGTTTGGTTAACCATTGTCTCTTCTTGTCTGAACTTTTGAACCCAACACCGGATAAGTTGTGTGCTCAGCCCATCACTTACTCTCCGAATATTAAAGTGAGTACAAAAAGTACGACGCGCACAAACCAATGAATCAATAAACATTGCTCAACCGCGAACGCGCGGTGCGCTCCCGACCAGTGACTCATTCCGACTAGCAAATTACGTGCGTCAAATAATACCCCTCCCACTTACCTCACCCTGATGCTTTACGAGCAATTACAATTTAATCTTGAAATTTTTCCGCTGGACACCCTTTATATGAATGAGTGGAGATTGTAAAATAAGTTGTGAAAGTGTATTTTCACATCTTCATATTTTAACCTCGCATCTTTAATAATTAAATACCATTATTAATTTTGATTAAAATATTCTTGAGATTTTCTAGCCAGAAATCTACAGGTTGTTTTATATTGAAGCTAAGTGGTGTGCATGGTGATTGAGGACTATGAAAATACGAGCATGCATTACTACACTAAAAGTTTTAAATGGATAATAATCTATTTCTAACATTTAATACTGTAATAGTACATTAGTATTTTTTAGGAAAAATAATACAAACAGTTGTGCTGCACAATTTCTTTCAATATTTTTTAGAATATTTGATCAATCGTGTATTTCTTTAATTCAGCTTCTCGACACATTGCAAAAATATTGTGGAATAGGTGTTACTTAATTGAAAGAAAATCAGCAGCATTTTGATGGTGTGAAGGCGAAAGTGTCTTTATTTAAGAATGTTAAAAATTGTGCAGGTATTCTTATTTGCTTTTGAGAATTTTTATAGGCATAAAAATCTTGATAATCAAATAAATTAACATATTTTATTGTTAATACAATAAATGTAGCATAAATATGTACTGGATTTTACATGTGATAGGTGCTGCATTATACTGTTTAGTGATGAGCTCAAAACCATGACCCATGAGTCAATCACTGATATCTTTGAGTCACACTCACTATCAGTTATCAGTTATTGAATATCTTGGAATAATGTGATTTGTGATTCATTTAAAAAAATATATATATTTGGTTGTGAACCGTGATTCGGCGCATGTGCATATGAGATGAAAATATTCATGAAGGAATGATATAATTCGTGATCAGCGCCATCTAGTAGATTCTGCCAAAACATTTTATGCATCTGACCCGAAAAATAAACTTACACTCTCTTTGTGATGATATTAAATTAGATATATATTAATTATAAATGCTGGAATATGTTTTTTTACGCATTTTTAAGTAATGTAACTGATCACAGTCACAGTTTTCAATCACTGATATTATCGAATACCAATCACACCAGTGAGTCAAGAGTAGCATTTTTTCTCATCACTAATAGTGTTGCAAGACATTTCATTAATATAATATGGCATACTAAGTTGCCAAGAATTTGGATTGTCACAAATAAATATGAGAAAATGGATTAAAAGACTCGAGTAAATGAAAGAACAATTAAATTTCACACCATCAAACAACTTCCAAATAATATACAAGTGTTTAGTGTGTCGCATCACGCAGCGTCCGAGAGCGTCTACGTGATGTGCACCGTGTAGGAGTATTGTCTGACCGTGGGCTGGCGGGGCGGAGGGGGTGTGAGGCGGCCGGCGGGAGGCGTGCGTGCCCGCGTAGACCATGGACGTCCGCCCTCGCAGTGCGCTCGCATCTCCATGCCCAGGACCTGAATAGGAGACTTATTAGATGGATGATGTTTTGTTGGTCAATTATAGATCAAATTTGCATACACTCACCATTCCGTGGTGTACAATATGAAGATTAAAGCATAAGCCTTTATTTAAAATTTATGTAGGTGAGAATAATTTTCATTGAGGAAGATTTCACTTACGAGCGTCGTTTCCAGAATTATTTATATATTTTTTCAAATGAGAGAGTAAGAATACATGTTACATCAATATTCTTATGACAATTCAAATTAAGCCATGAGGCTTCTTTTGAAAATACAATTACCTCGTTGTTAAACATCTACTGTCAAAGGCCGTTATTTTGATGATTTGAGCAAATATTTGAATTGTAATTTTGCACTTTTATTTCTAATTAGATTCACACTAGAATATATGTCATATGTACATTTTTATACACCCAAATCAAATCTAGCATCTAATACTATGATGATGGAAGGTGAACGAACTGGTCCATGCTATGATCGCCGAGATGACCAATAATAACACTTATAAACAAGATAAATATTTTAATAATTCTACCTTGAAAGTAGCTTTTTCCTTCTCAACACTTGACCTGAGTTGGCGGATGACTTCCTCTTCCACGACTGGTCTCTCTGGTATGATTTCTTCGATTGGAATCTCTTCTACGATATTTCCTATCTTCTCTCCATATTCCTCTTCATCTGTCTCTTCAGTTTCTCCCACAAAAAGATCTTTTGGAGGAGAAATTTCTCGGGGCGGCGAAATGTTCCTTTGTGGTCGTGTTCCTGACATAAGGCTCGCTTCTTTCAGTGCGACATCTCTTTCATATTCCTCTTCTATCGCAATATCTTTCGGGAGGATGTCTTCTTGAGGCGGAGTAGTTTGTTCCTTTGGAGGTGGAGTCTGTTCCTTTGGAGGTGGAGTTTGTTCCCTTGGAGGTGGAGTTTGTTCCTTTGGATGAGGAGTCAATTCCTTCAGAGGGATAGCTTCTTTCGGTGGTGTCATTTCTCTTAGAGGGATCGGTACATCTCTAGGTGGGCTCGGTTCCTTAGCTGTGAATTCTTTGGCCAGGACTGTTTCCTCTCTATCCACGGGTGTGGAGTCCTCCCAGGAAGGAGGTGTTGTTTCTTTAAAGCGTGAAAATTCTTCGGAAATAATGGGGGATGCCTCTCTTTGGTTGTGGTGAACTGATCCATTTGTGTAGGGGAGTGGGGGAGCTTCCTGGAATGTTTTTGAAGAGAATAAAATAATAATATGCGGTAGTACCCAGCAGTCAATAATAACAATGTCAAACATTCTATTCAATTATTTTGATTCAAATTTCAAATAGCATTCTGATTGAAGCCAAATTTAATTTTGTTATTTCTATAAAACATATTTTAACTCTTAAAAATCGAAAATATTTTACATTAGTGATAAATAAATTAATAAAATCAGGTACTTGGTAAAAAACATGTTAATTCAATTTCTACAAATAATAACATGACAATATTTAAATCTAAATGTATATGTAAATAAAAATCAAGTCAGAAAGCATAAAAACATTGCTGAAAATTAATGAAAAAATTAAATATGGTAATAAATACAACAATAATTGAAAATGTTGATACAATTATAAAAGATTTAAATAAAAAAAGCTTTAAATTGCAAATAAATCTAATTTGGTGCTGTTTTTCAAGAAAACGAATTGCAAATTATACTTTTAACTGAAAATGCACTCCAAAATATTTGTTTAGAATTTTAAAAAAAGCAGATTGTTTTCCACACAAACTCAATATTTACAAATACGTGAAATATATCATAACTTTTAACAGTCAAACATTATAGATTTACTAACAATTAGGAGATATCAAAATATTTTGAACTGTGAATTGGTACTGTGAAATCACACAACTTCGTTCCAGGAACATAACTTTATATCAAATTCCCACAATTTATTTAAATCGCTTAAATTAATTTGTAGATTAACAAATAGCTCCAACCATTGTTTATAAAACTGGCACCATTATTATATAAACATATTACACTATTTGATGACAAAAATTGACATTTTTCATTATCATCCTTAATAGAATTTTACGTGTGTTTTGGGAAGGTTTTAATATTAAGCTACCTCACACATAGTAATAAAACTTTTTATGTTTTTTGGTAAATATGTATTGGGACAGGATACTCAACTGAAAACATGAGTATTTTTTAATGCAGTTTGGTGCACATCTTTGTTCCGACTGATCCTATTTTCATTCTCATATAATCTCGAAGCCAGTAATTTGTCTTTCTCAATTAATTGGGAAATATATATATATATTATTCAGAACTTGAACAAAGTTGTGATTTTACAGTATTTATTTAAAAAAAATAAACAACCAATACCAATTGTTTGATATATATAAATTAAATATTAAATAAAATTTATGACAACCGACTACCACTTTTTGTTTTTGTGATTTCATAAAATAAAAAAGCTCCACATCAGGTTTGGTAGCGAACATTCAAATAATAAGTACTGTGAATTAATAAATTCATTAATATAATCAAAATCATAAGGAAAGCAATTGCCGCATGAAAAAAAAAAGTGTATTTTTAAAAGTGGTCAGATTAAATTTTGTGGATTTTACTTAAAAATAAATAATATTTGTTAATAAAATATTGTGATGTGTTAAATAAATAAAAATAAAAGTTTTTACTGGGTAATTAAAAGATCATAAATCTATTTGATATTTTTTTCTGTATCTGATGAATTAGTCATGTCAAGAAGTACTCTTTTGCGGCATGAAGATGGAATATTTTGAAAATTCACTTCAATGGTTTATAGGAGAATATTTGAGAAAAAATCAGAATAAATTGAATTTAATAATTTGAATAAGTTTAGAAACTGTATGGTGAACTTTTTGATTATATATTTGTTTTAATTAATTTTAATAAAGTTTGAATATTTCTTTCAAAAATGTAAAGGTAAACTCTGTTATTGGAGTCCAGTTTATTTAATCTATGATAGGTTGAGATATTTCAAATATCAACAAAAACTAACAAACTTAAATAAGTTTAGATTTTTTATTTAATTCATGAAAAATATATTATCTCAATACTTTGTTTTTTTATAGATAAATTTCAAAATTCTGATGTTTTTGTATAATAGCCAATACTTTGAACATTCAATATATATGGGTTGACAGTGTCAATTTGAACACATAATTATTCCAACATAAACCTTCTTAGTTCCGCTGTGTCCATTTAGACACAGAATTACTGTGGATTTACTAAGTGTCTACTGGATAACGTTCTTATTAATAGAAGTATCTATAGCAAAATTATTAATATAAGCATCCCTTGGGATGGTTTTCAGACAACCGCAAAAATTGGACAGCTCAAACAGATTGCGATTGACAAGCATGTTGGAAAAAGGCAAATTTAAGACTAACAGTGTTAGAAGATGCACAAAGGCAGAATAAGCTCAAATTATATGCTTAGATGGTAAGAAGCTATCTATAAATCAGGGCACACACGATTGTAGAACATTTTGCGAGGATTATTCAGTTTTTTATATATATAAAAAATGACATTCATAAAATCTTTAACTAACATGTAGTGGACAGTTTTTTTTTCTTGTGTGAGTGAGTTGAGTATGAGTGTATAAAAAAAATATTCACAAAAAAATGTTAAAAATAAATAAGAACTAAAAACCACAGCATGCTTTTACGGACAACATGTTTAGTATCAGGCGGGGGGCATTACAGCCAACGACGCAACGTCGTCACTCGGACGCTACCTGATTGTGTAATGCGTCGCTATCTTTCTGCTGGGTTTCTTCCATCTGCTGTCGTACCTCGGCTACCAAACCTGAGATGGCGTTAACGACTGCCAACCAAACAGAAAACAACCCACCACGTTTAATGCCAGTCTAATGATGCGGTATATACACAAGCTAAAAAAAGTTCAATAATCCTACAGACACCGATTTTGATTTGGACACATTTATTATAACATCAACAATGATGGCACAATCAGTATTGCTCCACATAAGTCATTAAATACTTGTAAAATGGCATTATTTGTCTATATATTTTTTTAAATATCATAAGATGAGGTGTGGCAAATGTAAATTTAAGATCAGACTTTAGAAATTGCATCCTCAGTTTGGAATAAATATTAATGATATTCCAGAAAACATAAATGGAATCATTGTATCATCTGAATATCTAATCCTACTTTTTGCTTTTCTTTTTACAACACCAATTTATAATACATTAGCATACACACTCATACGGACTTATCATCACGGGAAAATTATTTTATCTAGAAGATATTGGCGATATAATGAAGTTTTATAATCTGAATAATGTATAAAAGAAAATAATAAAAAATAGTTCAAGCTAACTAAAATAAGTCCGTTTGTACATTTTTTTAATATATATCAGACGTAGCAAAATAAGAGTATGTACATACACAAAAGTCGACATTCCAAACCAACTGGCTTCATGGCTACACTAATAGCCCCTTTAAAAAGCTTCCAAACTCTTTTAATAGAGCCATCTCCAATATATGGTCTACCAGATCTGTCAGGACTTGTGGAGTACGCCCTCTGTTCTTGTTGCCCTCGATACTCGCCTCATATGTATTTTATCATCCTCTCCTCACTCGTACATTCCAAATGTCTAAACCATTTCAGAGATTCTACAGACATTCATAATTCTATTCCATCATTGCATTCATCCTATTATTACATTTGACACCACCTCACCTATATATGAAAATTGATTTCAAAACATTTCATTTTAGTCATTTTTTAAAAATTACATTCTTCAGATGACTCCCAGATCACTCACACCAGCTCGATAAATATCTTTAAAAAAAAACTTTATTAAAATTGTGTTGTGCTGATAATGTATGATTTCAGCAAGTTAACAGATTAACCGCGCGCCAATTTTTTTAAGGAATCTGCTATATTCAAAGTCATGGCAAATTGATTGGCAAGCGTGTGTTTGTCTTGTGGTGGCATCAGTAAGATGTAATTATCAAAAATGATTATTGGAATACAAATGGTTGGAAATAAGTTAATCATATGTCTAATTACATTTTTTAATGTTTAATGATTTATGTTAGACTATGTATTTAAAATTTTGTAATCCTGTATTTTTTTATCTTTGAAACTGTCTTCATGATGCAAGATACAAATGCCTTCATAATGAAGAAGTTACCAAACATAAAACAAAAGTAAGTATCAGTCACAAATGTCGACTCCGGTATTGCTGCTACATTTTCTGGATATATTCGATTGTAGCTTGTGCAAGTTTCCCGCTTTTTAAAATTATTAATTAAGAAATTTCTTGAAGAGGCAAATACTCTCTGATACTAATAAACAAAAAAGTACCCGATAAAAGATAAAAAATCACTTTTTTTTAAATGCTGTAAACAAAATGAGAGTATTATGACTAATTGGTTATCTTCTAGGACCTTGAACTTTCAGGAAATAAAGAATATTTAAAATAAAAACTATTCTACATCAACACAAACACAAGACCGAAAAATGTTCTAATAGATAAAATTAATATTTTCATGCCTTTGGGGTAAAATTAGTGGTTAATTATTAATTCTTACGAATCCTCAATAGACAATCAAGTTCAAAGGATTTGTCACAAATATTTTTCGATACAATCAATTGTATTCCTATTCTACGAATATTAATCCATTAGTATGACATTTTAGAGGTCTTGTGTAGTGTTTGTAGGTAGAAGAATTAGCAGAATTGACTTCTTTGCAAATATTAAGGAGTTTAACTTTAACGAACCGATCATGTCCAGATAAAAGTTCAAAAATGTGCATCGTATGACCCTGTACCCGAACTCAAGCTAAATTGTTCCCAAAATAGAACAATTTTATAGATTTAAAAAATTAAACAAAATACATGTTTGGAAAATGAATACTTCTTATACTTGGGAATTCGTTTCATTAATAAATTAAATAATTAGGAAGTAAAATTAATTAAGCTAAATAAAATGTATTTTTGAATGTTGAAATATTTAGTAAGTTTTCTTAGTAGCGTAGTGCACTAGTGTATTGAGATTACAATTAATTTAGTACTGCAAAAGATAGTTGCTCTGAACTGCATATTCAGGACAGGAGGGTTTTAAAATTAATGTTAGATATTGATGAAAAATGAATAATTATTATATTATCAAATATTGAAAGGTAAAATTGACTCACTTTTAATAATTTTTAACAATAAAAATGTAACATCTAAGTGAAAAGAAGTATAAATCGCCAATATACAATTAAATTAATGGGTAGGTAGAACTAAAAGATTAGTATTTTTTTTCTTCAAACACCTTAAATAATTTATTTTTTTAAATATGTATTAATAAAAATAATATTTATTGCATCTTTTTGAAACGAAGCAAAAGACATGATCGTACGCGGCCTGAAATGTATCCCATTCAGTCTCCAACAAAGAAGCCTCACTCTGCGGTGATAATTGGTATTGCAAATAAGATCATCATGGTACAAGACGTCAGTTGTGTAACAAGTTTCATCATGCCACAACACGTTTGCAAGCAGCTACTAACTGCGCCATTCTCTGTGGGGAGGAATACACGACATGTGAAACCAAAATCAATACGTAAAACACTAAATACTGTCCGGCTCGGCCTTCCAACCTGACGGTGCCAATGATGTAGTCACTCTGATTGTTTTAATCGTTTCAAAATTATTATTTTTTAATAATATCCCTATAATATTGACCTAATACTCACACCTCATAGGCTAATTTTGATATACCAGTCATAAATAAAAACCAAAACTATCATCGGACTTCTTTGACTGTTGAAAGGTTCCATTTGATATAAAGTTTTGAGATTGCATTAAAAATATGTCGATTATATTGCAGGGATAACATCCAATAATCCGATGGGATTTATTGCAGATTTCATGTTCAAAATAAGTGGTTTTAAGAAAAGACTTCTCTAAATGCTAAAAAAATGAGTTTATTATAATGAATGGTTGAAAAATCATTTATAACTGGCTCCACGTACACATTTGATGTGTTCAGTGACTAAACAGGAATTTTTAAGAATGTTTAATGATTGCTGTCATTATAAGGTGTGCTTCATGAGAAGTACATATTTTGCGCTGATTATGAACCGGAGTGAACTACAAAACTGGCCTCCATCGTGGCTAACCTGCCCGGCAAGGGGGCCGTGCAGCTGTTGAACAATCCTCTCCATGGCCCGCTCCGTCTCGGCCAAGCGCGCTCTCAGCTGGTCCATCTCGTCATCTCCTATCACACATAGCTCTCATCTCACACTGGATATTACATTGTGTCTTGGAGTGTACATGTTTTCAAAGTATGTAATTGGAAAATTAAGATAATACTAACCACATTTTGTATGAGAACTATTTGAATAATTAAAATAAACATATTCATTTAATTTGTGGGGAAGGTGACATCACAAATTCTTAGTTCTTTATTTAGAAGGGAAATATTTAAATATTATTTATACAAGTGTTGCAAAATAAGCGGTACAAGCGAAAGGCATGTAAGAATATGAAACTTATTGAAGTAAAACATAAGCCAGCTTTCAATAAGGGACAAGTATTTGTAAAGTCAAGCTATTTTTCAGAACATAGCTCCATGATAATTAGAACAAATTAGATAAATCACAATCACAACCAGAATTGTGAAAATGGTTAGAATATTGACGTAAAAAAATTCTTGTTTTTCTATAAATAAGCAATGGACACAAATGATGAATATCACAATTATAATCAGGACACAACATTTTTTCAATGTAAATTAAAAGTACATTTATATGTTTGACATGAACATCATCAAATTTATGCACATTTATTAGTTTTCATCTCGTACCCCATATTTTGTAACATCTTTAAATTTAATAGTATTAAGGTCAGATTCAATGCTAGATTATTTCATGAAAATATATAATATTGATGGGATTGCATCTCAAAAATCTCAGGTCTTCAAATGACAGAAAAATCTGTCTTCACATAAATCACGACTAGTCAATGAATATATTACAGCCTTGACAGGTGTTACAGTGGACCGTATACGCGGGCAGCGCCAGGTTTATTGGTGATGATTGCAAAATCAAATATTACATAAATAGTGGGCGAACCGCTAAGTGTAATCCATGTATGAAAGTGATGTTTGCATAAAGATTAAGAAAATATGCTATTCACTGACTGATTATTTTTTATTCAACAAGATTCGATTTTACATGATCAATAATTTACAGTCAATCAGACAAGCTCCGTGGGAAAACTGTCTAAATTATTAATTCAACAATTATGTGGTAGCTAAATACTTACTTGTGTCTCTTTCTTTATGACCTGAGCCAGCAATAAATAAATATATAGTTTATTAGAAAAATACAATATAAACTAATCCATACAAATCTAAATGAGAGGTTCAGAAGTGATGCTGCCCGTATCCAATTGACGAAATTGAGATAAACATTTTGTAACTGATTTTATAGCCAGAGCAAAGATTTCAAAATTGATATGCTTTTGATTAAATGCTTCTAAAATACATTAACATGTTTTCAAGAGCAGTTATCAATTGTGAAACTGCCATTATTGACAATCATTTTCAGATATATCATTTTCTATTTCTGCCAACTGTTTAGTGGTGGTTTTGATTTTGAACCCCTTAAATACTATAAACCCTCAGTGTCTAATGTACTTTGATATAACGAACCAGACAGATAAAAATACAGTACATTATTAATTAATTTAAAAAATATATTAATCTAATTGTTATTATAATTTAAAAATACAATTTCAGAAGTTCAGGGCATCAGATTCGCAAACAACTGAAGCTGGACGTTTTTTAAGATAACTTCACCGACTTTCGCTCCTATTTCATCTCCAACACCTTACTCATTATTGTAATTTCAACTGTATTACCGTAAATGTATAACTTTTTATAAAATAGAAAATTTGATATACTGAAAATATATATTTTAATTCATAATTTTGAATACATATTAAAACTCGAGTGGAACCACATAATTCATTAGTGCAGTTGATAACAGCAGATTTATTACTCAAGTACATATATACTTTTACTTAAATATTTTTTTAAATGTATTAAATCATTTTTAAATTTTTAAAATATAATAAAAAAGTGAAACTGTACATTATACTTAACTTATCTAAGTATGTATAAATAAATAATATTTTAAAGTTTGAATTAGATGTTTTTACAAAACAAGTACAGGAGTATTTCACATACAGCTTAAACAACATATTAAATCCAGGACCAAATTAATTTAGAAATTAGTCCAAAATGAATGCACCTTGGAGAATCTGTTATTTTCTGTTTTAAAAACCAAACCAGGAACTGAAGAGATTTAATTTTCATGACACCAATTCCAATTACACTGAAATTTTTGCTTGAAAAATTTTCTATGACCTTTTCAATAAAAGACAATATAACGGAGATTAAAATAACAGGAAAATAAAAGTACAAACCCAATTTAGTTTCCGGGGAAGTTCTATCTCTCTTGGAAGTATTTCTGAAGACGGACTGCCTGAACTTTGACTCTGGCCTTTCTATATAACTGTGCTGGTGGCTGGTTACCGGAGTGTTGTCGCTTTTGCTGAACACCATCTGCAGACCACAAGCACCATAAATATTGTTGTACTAAAAGTAAGTCTGTAACATTTACAATACCAATATAGGCTCTCCCCTGTCTAGTATGCTTAATTATTATAGACAGATCTTATCCATTAATGCTAACCTGGGTATATATTCTTCATGATACAAGTTCAGTTTAAAAGTGAAATTGAATTGTAAATGGTTAATAGTGCTCATCATACAGCTGAGTTCGCACTATTCACTTTCAAACACTAAGGAATGTCATGTATCCCTACATCATTGTCTTGGAACAATATGCGCTTTGTACCTATATGATAGTTCATTTTCCTCAATTGTCAATTTCTAAAACACTCATTAATGACCTGTTTTATAATCTGTCTCCTTAAAATAAAATGTAAGTAGATGTACAATGAAAATATTTTTTTTTTTTTTTTACCAATGTAGATAAAATTTTAATACAGTAAAACCTCGTTAATTAGAAATTCAATAGACAAAAACTCAAAATTCAAGGGACCCAAAAAAAATTGTATTGTGCGGAACCGGAACCAATTGAAACAGTCAAATTAATGGATTCGGAATTAGCGAAAACATCACAAAATTATTTTCAAAAATCGTGAAGAAAATAACCAATTTCGTTATAAATGTATATATTTTTGCATATACCGAGAGAACACATCAAAAACGCTATATTAGTAGAAGTAATTTGTGAAAACTATCCACAAGGGTCGAGGTGAAAACTTCTAATATTGATCTATTTGAAAATTAGCAGCATGCAGTGGCAGCGGGGACCGAGATATATAAAGAAGGTTCCACATGAGCGGGCTCAGAAGCACGGTGTGTCTGCAAGCACTGTAGCACACAAAGGAGGCTCCGCACAGGTGGGCCATGGGCAAAGAGCCGCGGTACATTGTAAATTTATAGCGTAAGGGTCTCAAACTACTAATTACTGTGGTTTTCAGATTAACGGGGTTAATTAACCATCAAATTAACATTTTGAGTCTTGAGTGTTAGAAAAATTTCGAATAATTGAAGCTTTACTGTATTACATTTCAGAATTATTTTTGTGCTCTGTTCTGTAAAGTAGACCGCGCTGTGTAGAATTTACGTAACAAAATAAATTTAAAAAAGGGTAAAATTGGTTATCAGCTAAATCAATCTCTAGTCACCATAAAAATCACTAGTTCTACCTCCATAAATACAAATCTATTTTATAGAGCGCTAAAATTTATATGTATGTATATGTTAACACTTTCTTACTTCCACTAACCATATTTAAATTTTACTAATTCTACTAATTCTGCGAATAATATTAGATGCAGGCCATTGAAATGTAATAAACTATTATGTATGTATGTGCATACAGACTAGAGATTCTAACTATTCGACATCATCGACTATTCGAATAGTAAAACTAAAAAAAAATTGAATAATTTCTGAAGTATGACTATGAAATTAATTTTGAATATTTCAAATTAATATTATACGTAAGTACATTAAAATTTATAAGAAAACGAGCTAATTTACCATAAACTGTTAATTTATTGTAATTTTAAAAATACATATTTCAAAAATAACAACGCATTGAACGTTTTGTATTTTAAATTTGTTTTTATCATCGCTGCAGTTGAAAATACCCGCTCAGTAGCGGTTGACATTGGCTTAACTGTTAAAAGTGTTTCAAATAGTAGGTCTAACTTATCTGTCCTTTTTTGAAATTGTCCAAATATCTAAAATCTTTTTTTAGATTATTTGGACAAACATTTGTAATTTCTACGAGGGATAAAACGGTGCTTCTTAATTTAGTCTGCAATTTGGACATCGATGAACTCTTCGAACAAGCAACACGTCCAAATCAGAATCCTGAGAATTGTTTAATATTCCATCCTTAGAAATGAGTAGGAATACTATTCGAATAGCTGCACAAATATTTGAGTATCGAATAGTAGAAAAAGGTTGAATATATTTGAATATCAAATATTCGGGTTGGAATCTCTAATACAGACTGACTTTGCATTTAAGATAACAGAATTATGGAAATGAAAATAAAAAATTTAATAAAAAACTTTCTTGATTTAATGCTTACTTTAAAAAAAGTCTAAATGTCAAACAACAACCATTACATTATCAAAAATAAATATTTTGACTGTTCAGATATGTGCATACATTGTTTTGATGATTTTTAAAAAATTGTTTATGAATATATCTTCCAAAACAATTAAATGTATGGTAAAAAAACATGGCGCCCACAGATCAATTTCTAAAATATTATAGTAAAGTTAATATCTTGGATATTTTAATGCAATAATGAATTAAGGGCTTTCAATAAATAATAACGAGACACGTAATTTTTTAAATTAATAAAAATAACTAAAATAGAAACCGATTACCTTAAATATGGTGTAGAAGAAGAAGACCACAATGCAGAGTGTGTAGAGAGGCATGAGGAAGCCAACGGAAGACTTGGGGGGAGGGACCACGCCGCCTGCGCCGCCCATCGGAGGTCTCATTTGCATCGGCTAAACAGATAAGATTGAATTCATACTAATAATCTTTATTTTAGTGTCACTCGCGATGAGAGCGAGACAAACTTGAGAGAATATTATGTAAGTTATAAACAAATGCATAATGAATGTTAAAAATTTTGATAACGTGGGGATACACCTTATTTTTTAGATTACAAATATATCAGTAACTAAAATTACAGTTAAATGGGATACTTTTGCCAAATAATGTCATGTACATGCCAAGCCATCTTTGACTATCAACTCTAACCATTGAATTAGTTTATTAATCTATTAAAAAAGTATATCTGTTCATGACTCTTTCCGATGATACAAATTTTTATAAATCAAAAACTTATACTTATTCCAAACACAGGAAAATTTAAAGCGCATATGTAAATATGCTAAAGGTCGCAAATCTATCTCTTTCTTGGTTATACGGGAGGAACTTTTTCAATTTTTAAACTTTATTACGACTACCATAAGTGGTAAACAGGCTTCATAAAATGTCTAAACAAAACTGTCTAAACAACGACTATCTTCTAATGATTCAATTATTTAATTTGTATTAAATACCACAGAACAATGTTCTGAAAATGCAACTCCACAACAAAAATGTGTTTTCCATAATTGATTCAATTATCGAAAACACGATTGATTGATTGATTTATGACGTGAGAACCTGAAAATTATTTCATACATGTTAACGAGGTTTTCGTATTAAAGAGGTTAATTAAGTATGAAACTGACAATTTGGGTCTTGAAGTGTTTGAAAATTTCAAATTAATGCAGTTTTACTGTACTAATCTACTGTATCGAATGAAGCAGTCATTTGATAATAACACAATAGGTATTATGCGTGAATAAGAGATGTCGGCACTAGTTCGGTTTATGAATAATTTTGGCATTATTTGAATTAGATGATGAAACCTAAATTATAATGAATTTTATGAAATTGATTCATTCAAATTACAATTCATGAATAAAAAAAAATCAATTTCTAAAAAGATGAACTGGTTACACTGACAAGAAATTATTTATCTCTGATTCACTGACATTTATTTTCCGAAAAGTCTTGACACTGTGCCAATAACAACAGGCAGAGAGAAAAATACACTAAACATTTCACTGGAATTGCAAATAATTTTCTAGTAAAAATAATCAAACTCTTTTATAATATGATGAAAGTTTTATAAAGTTGAATAACTGTCGTAAATTTAAAAAAATTACATCTAGGTCTTTATTAAATAATTGAGAAACCGGGCCCTAGGTTTGAAGTATTTCCCAATACATACGCATTCTTCACATCTGTTATTTTTGCTGGCCAATTATTTTGAACGAATCAGAAAATCAAACCCATGAAAGTAGAAAATTGTAAGAAAGATGTACATACCACTTACGGCAGTTGTATGAAAATTGTCTAAAAAATCGAACAAGGAGCTCCCAAGTAGTCAAAAAACAGACAGATCTTTAACATGTTTACAGATTTGGTGCAAAAAAATGGGTCGAGTACATTTTGATACGCTTTGGAAGAAGAGAATTCTGATCTATAAGAATTGGTTATTATTAGAAAGTTATTAAAAAATGACCAAATATATCATTGCAGTATATTTTATAAAAAAGTCAATCGCTACTACAGTTTGTAACAATTTTTTTTTATCATATTATTTTGTAACATTAAAATACTATAACATTAAAAATGTATAGGGAGTGTGGTACACAATTATTAATGGCTTCACATATAGGAGAGGTATTAAATGACGTCACGCAATAATGAGACCAGTGTTTCTATTTGGGCTGCAACTCCCCAAATTTAATTAACCAGGCCAGTAGGCAGTCGGGACCAAAATAGATCCGCCCAGAGACATATGCCACTGCTCAGAATGAATAAAGCCCTAGAGCAAAAGGACACAAGCACCCGTATACCCGCAAACCATCTCAACCTCTATGATTCGAATGTACAAGGAATATTATCACATAATTTGTCAACGTGACATACTTTCACAGAGTGTGAATAAACCGGTGAGCCTGCCAAATATCACACTGAACGTGGGTTTTTTGCTCTTTTTACATTTTTGCCGGCAAAGTCAAGTTTATGCGGCGTGCTCTGCGCCATTCCCACTTTACGAGCATCAAGAATGCAGATCTTGTTATAATTGTGTATCAAGTGTGAAATGTGTGCTCGACACATGTGAGCCTATGTCACAGCAGTACGCCAACATGTGTGACATAATGACTGCTCACATGAGGCGATAATAAAATTGTCCTACAAAATGTTTTTTGCCTTCTTTTTTTTGAACATATTAATTGATTTCATATTGTCAACATTTTTTTGGTGTCGCTTTTATTAACAATTAAGTTGAATTGCGAATAAATAACATTATAAAATTTTATCTTTTTAAACCATTAACCATTTTTATATGGAAAACATCACCGAGACATGGTTGTATTGTTATTTCGTGACACAAAAACTAAACTACTGTCAAAAAATAATTTGAACGGTTGAAAAAAGCATTACAGTTGTCGGTGCTGTGTAAATATTTATTTTATAAAAGTTATTTTACGAGAGCAACTCATAAATGTTAGATCTGAAAGAAGCATTATTTTTATATCTAAGTGTTCAAAATATACAAGGGTATAAATGTAATTTAAATTAAATATGGTATTTAATATTCTGTAATCTCAACAGCTCACTGTTCAGCATACTGAGAAACCAAACCACTCCTGTTTCACCCCGGCGATGGCTTATTTTATGCATAATGATGTTGCTGCATAGAGGCTTTTTGTTATATTAAACAATTAGATCGGATTGCATTTCTAGACTACAACTTTTTTCCCTTGTCACACACGGCATTTTAAGAGATGAAATAATGTCTGAACAGGCAAAATTGTAAAAAAAAAATTAGGCCTGTCAACAATTAACTCAATAAAATCAGATGATAGTGACGTGGAATTTAAAAAAGAATTCAGTTTAAATCATAAATACATCATAAAATAACAGGATTACTTATAACACCGGCATATATAATACATATAATATAATGCTAATATAATCTTTATTAATATAAATAAATAGGTAACGTCATTGAAAATTGGCAAGTTTCCCGCCAAATATATCTGGTATTTCCACATAAACTTTGGAAATATACAATTTATGATATTGCACATAACTATTTAGTTCCACATAGAGAAGACCGAGTGTGAGTACATTTACAAGTATTGGTAAAAAAAATGCACTGCACTTGTAGGTGATGCAAACTAAGAATGAAAGTGGCCAAACGTACAATGACGGCATTCGATGGATGAAGGAGGTGACAGCATATTATAAAGAATGGTTGGAGCTAGATAGCATATTTAAATATCTAGGACTCGTCATCGTAGACAATGATGACATCGATAGGTGAGTGGTTGTTAGAAATAAGTTTAATGCTTGAAAAAATCACAACTAGCTATTGTTTAATACTAATATTTATGTACAGAGACTAGTAAAAATCGCTTCGGCCATTCGCCTGGGCCAAATATTCGTTACTCGGAAGGTATTCGCCCCAGCAAATATTATTTACTGATATTTGGTCCAAAAATATATAATTTAACCGTAACATGTCATAAACAATAAAGTATGGACAATATAAGTTTTAGCACAAAATATATTTATTTATCTAGATTCACTAAATCCAAAGAAGTTATAATTGAATCATAAAGCAGGTACATTATCAGGGGCCATCGGACATCTTGCGTTAAGAACCTGATAGTATTGAGGGATACCAACTTACTATTAAAGACGACAATAACATTTTTGTAAAAAGATACAAGGAATCATACTCGGATTAGACATATATCAATCCCAAATACCCAGAACCAGTACCTGGCAGTAAATGTCTATCTGGTAAAAGAACTACATATATATGTACGGACGGTTCTCGACTTTCATTCGTTCTACTTTCATACAATTCGCAATTTTATACATATGTCAAATTTAGATTCTTGAAAAATCCTGAAAAGCAAGAATAAAATTAAGGAATATGTTCTAAATTGTGGCAATATTTCTTCATAGATTGTTTTAAAAAGACATGGCATAATAATGGATGAAATCTTTGACTTTATGGATTGAAGATCAACATCAAAAAGGCATCCCTCTGAATGTATCAATCATTCAAGCTACGGCTCTTAGTTTGCATGAAGATTGGAAGAAACAATTAAAAGAAGATTCTGCTATGGAATTTAGGGTGAGCAAAGGCTGGTTGCACAAATTTAAAATGAGGTCTTTACATAATATTAAATTGACTGGGGAAGCTGCTAGTGCAGATAAGGAAGCTGTCCGTGAATTTATTTCCACTTTCTCCAAAATCATTGAAGATGGGGGGTTATCCCTCTTGTCAAATCTTCAATGTGGACGAGACAGTTGGGACTTTTGGAAAACGATGCCTGTACGTACGTACTTGGCAAGAGAAGAATCAGTGTCAACAATAAAGATATTAATGAGTTAAAGGAATCTCACTAAGAACCTTTGTCAAACGAAGATTTGATTAATCTACAAAAGATAAATGAACTACAAAATGAAGAAGAAAAAAAAAGAAGCTGATAATAAACTCGCTGTTAAGACTTTGACAAGCAAGAATATGAACAAAGCCTTCAAGCATCTTGACAAATTTTTAATCATTATGGAGGAATGTGATCCTAATGAAGAACATCTCATGTACGAAGGGCAATAGAAAAAGACACAGCGTGTTACAGAACTCTATATCAAGAAATGAAAAAGAAAATTACTGTTCACCAGATACTAATCAATAAAGTGTTATTTACTTATATGCTAATGCATCTCATTCTAAAATAAATATTTAAAAAACACTTTAAAATGTTTTTTTTACATTGCTCTACTTTCGTACACATTTCAGGAACCAATTACGTACGAAAGTCGAGGACCGCCTGTATATATATATATAGTATGTGTGTGTAAATATCTACATAAAATTTTTAATTAAAAATAATACCACACTTTGAGCTACCTGTGAAGTGAAAAATTATTAAACTAAAACGTTTTATGTAAGACACTACACTAATAATAATTAAATTAAATTAACTTTTTAATAAAGTTCAATGGTATGCGATATGCGCGTGTGTCATAGATATTAAAGTAGGGAACTCCATTTGAAAAGAGATATTATTTATGTAATCAGTGACTTGGTGTCTCCAAACTTTATTGGCATGGAAAATAGTTAGAACATGATGACACATTCTGATGTTGGTAATGAAGTATGGCCAGACGTAATCAATTATGTTCAAAGTAGTTAACATAAACAGCTGCAATTTTTAAAGGTTAACTAAAAATAACTGAGTTTCGTTAGCTAACCATTTTTAAAATACACCAGTCTTTAAACAAATGATTTTTATTAGTATGTATGAATAAAAATCCCCAGGCGATATTAGCTATTTTGTGAATTGTGGCATCCTTTAAAACGAAATGAATTTAAAATATGTTTAGCTGGGTAGTGTTAATATAACTATTTGTCGACCTTGGTTGCACAAACATCAATTCTTATTTAAAGAAAATTACAACAGCTCCATTGTACATATGTAAGTATTAAGCATAGGTTAGATAATAGCAATTTAAAGGCATTTAGTTTGTTATCTGCAATTACTAAATGTTCCACACGTCACGATGCCGCATCTTCAAAGCCGACTAATGCCGCAGTTCTCCTACGAAGCGCGCTACAGGCGCAAGTGCAAGCCTCGAATCTGACGGACCAACCTGTGTAGAATAATTGGACAAGTAAACGTGAAGTGGACTGGGCCATACCCTGCCGGGAAGGGGACCGACTGAGGAGTCGCGCGGAGCCCGCGGCACGCTCGCCGGGGTCACGATGGCGCGCCCGCGCTCTCGCAGGGCCGGATGCAGCGGGGGGTGTTGCAGGTGCGCTGATCTCTCTTGTCGGACACCTGGATAGTTTAAAATAGTGTGATAGATAAATCAATATTAAAGGATCGAAGAGATTGGAAGCTTATTTAAGTAATATCAAATCAATTTTATTTTTAAATGATTTAAAAATACTGAATAGAAAAAATCTATATTTTATTATATAATATCTAGTAAACTAATCATTACTACGTAACTAAGAAAACTTGGTAAATATTTAATTATTAAAAAGTATATTTTCTTTATCTTAATTAATTTTATTTATTTATGAAGCAAATTCTTAAGTAAAAGAATTCCTTTTTCAAACACTTATTTTGTTAAATTGTTATATTTTGGGAACAATTTGGCTCGAGCTCAGGTACAGTATCACATGACACATATTTCTGGGTTTTTATTATTTTGCATGGACAACTAATATTTGTTGAAGTGCCACTAAATAATATTTACTCGAGTAGGTTATTCACATTCAATTAATTTCAGAACAAAACAAAGAATATTATTTAGCTGTGGGAATCAGGCAACCGCATTTATGTACAGCTTTAACTGAATGATGGAGCAAGTTTAACAAAAACATATCTTCATGAAAATATTACTTTTCCACAAATATTTATTTTTAATGTTATTATTTCTCCTGGTTCTTGATTGCTTTTAAATATATAAAATATAAATAAATAAATAATTGAAGAGTTCGGCCGAATAATACTACATGTGGTTATTTATTAACTTTAAAGAAGGCACAATAAAAGTCATTGCTAAATTAAGGAAACACCTTTTTTGCCCGGAATTAACACAGACCGTTATACCGTCAAACTCTTATTAAATGTTACTTATGTCATTGTTTTTAGGGAATATTATTCTTCATTATGGCTAAATCATTCAGTTTCACTTAATGTGACGAAATAGGGTTATTAAAACAAGACAGAATGCATAGCATAGTTTAGATGGCAGTAGTTTCATAAACAAAACTGTATCGAGCCAATGTGCGAATGTAACAATAAATAAAACTGTAACATAGACCGTTGTTACAATTATGGAACTCACAATTCCAGCTGTGTAAAGTGTCATAATAATGACATCTGTTGGTTTCTGTAGGAACTTACTTAAAGAATATGTAGCGGAAGCTATATAGAATGTTATTCAGTCGAAAACCCGATAATGCAAAAAATATAACATATACTGTTATTCGGCCGAACTCTTCAATTATTTATCATTAACGGGAAATTCACTCAATATTATTGATGACATTTAATAAAAAAATTAACTAAAAACTGCAAATGTTTCCTAATTGAGTGAAAAATAAATTGAAAATATACTTCATTTTCCATGAATAATCCATCTCTAGAAAATAGTATTCAATTTTGCACGAGGAAATTAAAGGTACACTTTATATTAGGATGTTTTCAGGTCAAGTCTTCAAATATATTATCAACGATAAGCAGAATATAAACATTTAAATAAATATCTGTTGTTATAAAATTATTATGTTTAAATACACATTTCAATAAAATATAGTAAATATTTGTCGACCACAAAAAGCGATGACAATTCGATAGAGAATGTTCTCCAAGATTACAAAATATATTCAATTCAATCATTTAAAAAACTGTTGGATCAAATGTTGTATAAATAGACATGTGACAGATTTTATGAAGAGACGATCTACAGTTGATGAGGAGACGAGACCATACTTACCCTGTAAACATTCTGTATATTAAAAAAACAGTCATTCAAACAATGGTGTATTTACAGTGCAATGATTTTTATATATAATACTATATTAGAAGATCACACAAAATTCCAAAAGATGACTTCGCATTGTAATAATTATTTATTTATCGTACTTATTCAGGTTAAATGAAATGTGTTAATAAATAAATTCAAACTAAGTTATGTTAATTTAAAAATTACTTCTGTACATATAACAGTTTCTTACAATGAGAATGAGGACTCATTTTTTGAAATTATCCAATAAGAGTTAGTTAAACACAAAATTTATTAAACTCTCAATTAGCCGGGGTGTAGGGAAAAAATATTGAATTACATTAAAAAAATCACAAATAACCTTTGTAAAAAATTAAAACAAAACTAAAAGTTTTCCTACACACTAATGCACACAGATATATTGGGTGTAACAGACCTAGTTTACAATATTTTACGGGTGGATACCTGACTACATTATGAGTCGAAAATGTTCAAACAATATGTGCAAATTCTGCACCGTTATGGAAAATATTATTGTTAAAATATTTTACAAAATCATGTTAACATATCTACGTACTTAGCAATAAATATATTCTTCGCAAAATTTATCTATTATTAATTTTTATCTTTGCATCAGGCCTTAAATTACATAACAAAAAATAGTCTTGCCGCTCGAAATTCGATGACCTTTCATTTTTTGTATTCAATATATATGTAATCTAGAATCAAAATATATTTCAATTAAGGGAAATTACAATTTTTTTGAAATGCTTGTATCTATGACATGGTTGAAATTAGGGACATATTCCATGAACATTTTCAACTAGTAATTTAGTCAGGTATCCATAAAATAAATCCATAAAATATTGTGGACTAGGTCTGTTACACCTGTATAACACTAAAATAGAAAATTAAGGATATAAATTATGAATGTAAACAATTTAAAAAATCAATAATAAATCAACTTATGCACCACTAATTTAAATTTACAATTTGATATGCAACCTCCCACATTTGTGTCAAAAGTAAACACCGAATCTAAGCGCGCCCAAATAATAATTTGCAAACATGTTATCGACCAAAATTTTCAGTCAATGACGTGTTTGCAATTTTAACCAGTATTATTTACTGTTACATATTATCAATTCCACCAGTTTAATTTTCTGGTAAATATTATGCAGTTGGATAAAAAATTATTTTTACATTTCAAATAATATTTTGAAAATTTTTACTGTCCCGATTGATGCGACCCCTGATAATTGAGAGTCTGTTCTGAGTATGTTAGAAACACTGTAAGAATACAATAATTAAATTATCCATAGTTACTCACATTAAATAATATGATTTTTTTATTTACACAATGCTCAATCAATATTTTAATTGCAATAAAAGACTGTGTTGATGAATCAGGTGTAATAAAATGAACAAATAAAGACTAAGAATAAAATGTCAACGGAGAACGACATGTTCATGTTTCCTTGGCCAAGATGATAATCCAGTTTCTTGTAATGTAATACTTTGAATATATACCTACAAACGTACCGTGCGCAAACATCCTTGATAGTACATTTTTACAATGAAAAAGAAGCTCATTTTTTTATGTGTATATGTACATCGACATGATAATGCAACAATTACTGCCTTTTCATTCCCCCCCCAATTGATTGTGTGTATGAATTGTTCATACACACATACATATACACAATAACATTTTTATCCATTTCAAAAATATTGTCTTTATAAAGACAATTTTTTTTAAGCAAATTTATATGATTATTGTTTTTTTAAAGGCAATCTATACAATTATTTATTGTATCCCATTGAATGACACAGCAGTAGAAATGTTTTTATGTATTGAAAAATCCACTTTAAATAATATATACAGAGTGATCATTTAATCGGAGGGCCAATCTAATTAATGGTGTATTAAAATTATAGTTTATATATTTATGAAGAAATATAATCTACAGAATAGTACGGTCACAGTATCCAGAGTATTTTGATCCTAATAAACAGCGATTCTACTGCATCATATGCAAATATTACAGATATAATTATATAATAGCACGAGAACTTCACTATTTTCTATAAAAACATCATCAGTTATAATAAATTTTTGTCATTTAAATTAAAATTCTAATTACTTCAAATATTCACTAATTACAATTTATAAACTTGATAATATGTACCACTATTTTACTGTATTTAGATACAGTAATAAAACCATACATAAATTTATACACTGTTCATTCAGTGTAGGCATGATCCAACAGTGTGTTAACATGGTTCAATATTATGTAATATAAAGGAATTTTCATCAAAGAAGATAGACAATGACATTACTACAAATTTCTAGCTCAATCTCATTTCATATATACAAAAATTTGTAGGATTCTTAATTTGAAAATCACCCAAATCAATTGTGAGTTTCATAAACTTACTACACAAAATTTGGAAAAGTATTGATGATATTTAATTTTCAACATAAATTGTTTGATTTTGATTTGGTCCCATTTTAGTCTTCAGTTCATCGGATCATGCTGTATATTTTGTAATCTTGAATATTAAGATATTTTATAATCTTTCGTCATAATTATAATCTGCACTTACTTCAAGTGTGCCTAAGATCAAGAAACCAATCTGTGTTTGGATACACTATTTATAAACCACTATAAATCAATACGACGCAAGGTATCATTAAAAGTTGAAATAGTTTTAATTCAATTCTGCAGGATTACATGTTGAATTTTTTTTAATTGATGTTAAAATTGTTTGCATATGAAAAATATACAATAAAATGTCGCATTTAAAATGAGTCAATAACACAGAAAATATGCGCTCAAATTTTACATTTAACATAAAATCTAAAACTGTAGCATGTTAAATAAAACCCAATTTCTGGAGAGAAAAATATTACGAGTTGAATTTTACGATGATCAATCAAATAAATACAGTACTGTGTAATTTTTGATCAAAGACTTTATAAACAGCTTATTTCTGTTCTAAAATTTTGTAAATATTCACTTTTCATTCATGAAAATAATTTTCCTGGAAATGTATTCCAAGCCAAATCATACAAACATAAATTACAATTCTAAAACATTTCAAATTCATTACTAGATCAGTATGTTATAAAGGTCAATTAAATCAAATCCATATGGTGCAAGATATTTCATCATTCATTGAAAAAAATAATGAACTATTTTCAATTTCACAAAAGACTGATTAATTTAACTTTCTTTTTACGCAAAGCAAAAAGATTGTTACTAAAAGATACTCAAATTTTCAATATTATCAATCTTGGGTTTTAATTACAAACTCCTATCTCCTGATTCAAATGTCGGACGAAGTAAGATTCATATAAATATTAGTTTTTAATAATATATATTCTTAACAAGCAGAAAACAACAGACGATTGCTATTGTAGCCGCTGTCCAGCCATTACCAATTATTAATATACCACTATATTATACACCTTTGAATTCATAATGTCAGCCTCACCAAAGCAAACATTTCACATTATTTGTATGCAGATGGTGCTTTATAACAATTATAGTATAATAGTAAAAACATTAATAGTCATTGATAATTATATAGGTTTTGTCATATAATATGAATTTGATTATAATAAAACTGATTTGATTTGAATTAGATTAATGTAATTTGAAATAATAAAGTCATCATCTTCAGAAATTGATAAGATTTTTCTATAAACATCTCATCTGACTAAGAATGAGGGGGATATTGGTATTAAGACATATAAACAAATGATTTTAGTATATATGAATATGTACTATGTACAATATGTAAAGCCCATCAATGTCAGAAAAAAAAACACAGTTGGTAGGTACCTACCTCCAGGCTTCAAATTAAATTATTATTGAACACATGGGAAATAGACACAAACCTGGGTATGTTCTTAGTTGATTCATTTGAAAAAATGGAATGTCCAGAGAGCAATATTTATCATAGCCAGTCAAGTGACTAGATTGGAAAACTATTTTATTTGAAATATGACTATTTTAATGTTGATAATTAATACTGGGTGGACCATAAATAAACAATGTTAGTAGATATTTTAGAAACAAAACAAAAATTGTATTTCAATAATAAAAAACAAACTCACAAAATGCATGCCTCGCTACTCAAATATCAAACAAAATAGTGGTAAAAAAAAACTGACTGTTGCTATCGAAATTTTCCTGCCAAAACTTGCCCACCAAATGGGGCACACCCAGCGCCCACGGAGCCACTCCGTAATTCATCTTAAGGCAGTTGGAGCTGTTGTAAGACCGGACATCATCCAATATCTGTCTAAAGGTCTTTCCCAGTCGAATATTGTGGTCAAGGAACAGAGCGATGTCAACACCGCATGTTTTGTTGACTTCCTGTCTACAGGTTGCAATTATATCTTGCGTTAGCGTCCCGCTCGATAAGGCCTGTTCCATTTTTGAATCTATCTTGTCTCCATGGCTTCGCAAAATGTTGCGGCATACCTCTGCCATTATTTTGACAGCGTTGAGATCGTTATCGGATATGACATTGCAGCATCCTATATTATTAGAAATTACATGTATAATAAAGTACCTACACATGACGTAGGTATATACGCTGAAAATAATCTTAATTGGAATTTTAATAAAACATGCCAGACAGACAAATTTTTGCACATAAAACAATCATGTTTTTTCAAATATGAAATAAATTTTATAACAAATTTACCATTAATACGACACTACGGCCAGAAAATTAATTGGTGCGTTATATTCACATGTTCTGCACTAGCATATAAAATAATAGTAGCTGTAACGTGATACAAAAATAAAAAAATGAAGACCCTAAATTTGACCGACGGTAACATTTTACAATTTAGCAAATTTAAAAGAACAACTTCAAGGTTTCCGTGAGCTATTTTATAAGCAGAAAAGTATTTTTACATTTAGGTAAAAAGATTTATGTCTTCATATGAAAAATTTCGAAATAGAATTGCGTAGCTAAATTTAGAAAACATTATATGAAAATATAGAGGAATCACTCACCAGCTTCCCTGTCGTAGTTATTAGGACTAATGGTATCCTTGACAGGACCCACGAACATGGGGCTGAGTATCCGCGGCCATAATACAGCAAAACAACCAACAATAATCACCAATACAAACAATGATTTTTGCGGGCCTAGGCCCATCGTTTCCACATTCGCCATTTTATCGTTTATTTCGCGGTTCGTTTCGTTATTTTATACACCTTCTAAGTACACACAGACGCGTCCACCCGCTACGAGAACATCATTGCCGAAAGGATAAAAATAAAACACACGGACTGCGAAAAACTATTTAAAAGTGACAGCCGTCAGACGACGCAACTCTTCTTCTTCGCGAAAAATCATATGAAAATTCGACTTCCAATTCTTGATGTTGGCATCTCTTCAATCGCCACTGCTCATGGCGCCAACTTTCCGACAGTCAATATTTAATTCGAGGGAGGTTTGAATTTCAAATATGCACATAATAATATGGATTCGTTCGCCGTCTGAAATTGCGAAAATTGTGTAGGTTTCAATCAGAAGATGATTAGTGGTTTAAGCTGGCTTGATGTGACACAGCCGCAAATATAAAACAATCAGCTATGCCGACATCTTGCCTTCTCAGCCACTAAATTCAGGAGTAATTTGTTGTTTAATAAACTTATAACTAAATTATAGTCCAATGTATAGTATAGACTAATATTTAGTATAATTCTTTCATAAAAGAGTAACTAAAACCTTGAATCAGAAATATCACATATTTTTAGATGCTCAATATTCTATTAAAAATGCTCGGGCATTTCATACATTTTTAAAAGACATCGTGTTGTATTATTTAGCGATGAACACTTCACTTTTTGCACGTCGTTAATTGACGAGTAGATATGACAAAATAAATAGAACAAGTTTTGTTTTAAAGTTATTGAAAATAAGAAACTTGTCTTGTGGCCACGATGGGTCCACACCCGCCAAGATATGCCGCACAATTGAATGGAAAGACAATATGGCCGTTATTTAGCGCCTCCCAAAGGTATATTCACCTGCCCCCCTCCACGGCACCCAATGGGACAGCTGTTAAATAAAAGATAACAATTTTCCGCATCGTTACTCCATTTTAAACAGTAGCAGCATATTCCAGTTTTAAATGGATTAATTTAGATTTTGTTTATTTCAAAAGGCTTGCCATTTTGAGAACTTACTGCAGATTTAAAAATCTGTACATATTTGAGGAGTTAAAGTGTTTCTGTGTTAATTGCTAAATGGACGTGCAAGATTCGTTCGAGCACATACATAAATTAGCATTTAAAGTAATGAAAACATTACATAATTAGTTAGTCAGTGAGAAATAGTAGGTACAAAGTGACGATTCTAAATTTCCACACCAACGATAAACGAATAAAACCTAACGATGAAAATACATACATATATTGTTTTTTATAGGGATACGTTGATATCGTAGGGTATATGATAGAGTGATGAGATCGTGATCCCGATAAGCGGGTAGCTGTAGATGATGGACAGTGCAATTGGTTTTTTTTTGGTTGTATATGGTGTAATGTATGTAAATATATATCTGTATGTATGTATGTATATATATGTATGTAAAAGTTGTATAGTTTTTTTTTTCATAGGTATACAGATTATCAACTTCGGGGACTTTATAGGCACACGGATATCGTTAATGACCCTAATAAATGGTCTTACAAAGAAATTCAAAGCACCAACCTAATAACTGTTAATATTATATTTTGTTGTGAAAAGATAGTAACAAATTAAAACACACGAAATGTTTATTACGATTGACAAATGAGAAGAATACACGTACAATTGAAATATATTGTACAAATACTACAAAGCTTATGGTTTTCAAAATCAACGATATCGAAACACGTGACGACCGTCAGTGCTCGATGTTCACAAGCGAGTAGTGAGAATTTGGCTTTATGATTAGCATGTATTACACCTTCAAACGAATATCAACCATGTAAACTGAGAGTATGTCATTAAGAATATATTAAAATTAGCGTTATTGGATTAGATCTAGTTTTAGTCATTAAGCACATTCTACGTAAGGGAAAGAAACAGCCTAGCTTAGCATTTAAAATCTTAGTCAAAATAAGGTTCGAGATCTCAATGATCGGACGGGGATATTTAGGTATATTTGTTCAATATTGAGGGAGTATCCAATTTACTGTTAACTATTTTATAAAGTATCATTAGATTCGTAGATTTTTCAATTTTTTCCAGATTGAAAACTTTCGAGTCTTCTGTATAATTTATCAAAAATATTGAATAAGTTTTAAATAAAAAAAACAAAGTTTTGGACATTAATAATGTGAGGCGAAACGGGTCTCAAGTAAACTATGGGAGTAGAATTTAAAAAAGCAAGTGTTTTATTTTCACACATGCAATTAAAGTTTTCTTTAAAATGTTTGTAATTAATTCATTAGTTTACGTGATTATTCACATTGTATATTAAATTAAGAAGATATTAACATATTATTGTTTCATCATTTTTGACCAAATTCCATCAAATAAAACACTGAACTCTTTAGAGCATTCCGTCTCTGTTGACTAGAACATCGAAATCTTTGATCATCTACACTCGTCTTATTTTTCTTTATCAATGCCCCTTACATTCACCATCTATATATCTAATCTTCTCTTCATTCTATTTCGTTTTTATATCTCAGACTTCCCACATATTAAAAAATAATAATACCCGCGTAAAAAGTGTGGCTACTGAAAATATGTTTATTTTCTTGGTTGCGTTACAAACTGATTTTTTATAATTAAAAAAAAAACTTCTTAACAATAGATATAAATATTTTCAACAATATATATACAACTAAGTATATTTTTGATGTTTTAAGTGTTAAATCAAATTAATAAAAATGATGCCTTATTACGAACACTTACATAAGTATGTTACTAAGAATATGTTCTAGTAAATCGATCAAAATCAATTGAAAATATTACGAAACCAAAACTGAACACCAACACTAACATCCCAGCTACTCTTAACAACATGTTTCCTATCAGGGAGATAAATTATTTAATGCCATTCCTACAGATTTATAGACTCAAGTGAAATATATTATCAACTTTAAATCAAAAATAAAATATTCAATAAGCAAATTAACATCAACAGGATATCAAATTTACACATAGGTTCATATGACTACCAAGTTACAAACAAAATTTTATCTTATTTTATTATATTTTTTTTTATTTAACGCTTCTGAATACATAACATTGTAATTACGAGGCTCCCGCTTTATAAACAAGAGAATTAATTTCTTTATTAAAAGATATGCGCGTTAACAAGCCTATCATTACGTTGTTAACTGTTAATATTGTATTTTTTACATAATTTAACTATTGTAATACTATTATGTACATTTAAAAAAAAATTATCCAATATATCATACGAGACTCACCCTTGAAAAATAACAAAAAACAGTTTAGATATTTAATTCAAACGTCACAAGAAAAAAAGAACCGACAATTTTTTGATACGCCACTGCCCCGTTGAAGTCGATTGGTGGCCAAGTGCTTTAATGTTATTGCGTGGGTATATCACCTGCCTAATAATAAAAAAAAAACAATTATATCTGTCGCCGATCGCAGTCATTGGTCTCTCGCCGCGCATCCTTTTTGACCATATAAAGATGGCGAGAGAATCTTCCGTTTCCGGCACTTGCTCATCGTCAAAAATTTAAATTCAGAACATTTCCATTCAGTCCGAGCCACGTGATCCGACAGAAAGTTAAATAATACTGGCTGCATGTTAACAAGGTGCATACAAACTCAGAGCAAATACCAACCGTAGACTTGTATTACGTACACTTTTCTTCGTGCCACTTGACATTCAAAATTCGAACCCGTCAAAATTGTCAAAATGGTCGCTATAATAGCCGTGGAAATTACGTAAGAAAACCCGACATATTAAAATATTCGCACAGTTTTCAATATTCGTAGATTACAAAATATTTATTGAAGAAATCACAGAAGATTCTAAAATAAATCCACTCGCAAGTGCACAAGAATTGATGTATATAAAACAAACCGCGTTTATTTTCAAAGCAGAATTGCTTTGAATACCTTCCAAACCAACCTTCCCACAACTGTTTTTGAAACCGAGTTTTTGAATCTGTTGAACAGTTTAAATATCCAGGAATTAATGTGACAAGGAACAGTGATATACTTATTTTTCTTTCTATATCCAAACCATAACATCTTCATTAGTAACTCTACCTTCCAGCTTATTTTGGACATTTTTATGTAGATCCACACCGAGTGTTTCAAGCCGTCTTATCATTTCTTCGATAATTGTCTAGGCAGTGGATTCTGTAAAATAATATCGAGAACACATAACATCTGAGGGAACGGCATGCCGCCCCAGATATCCTGAAGACGGTGAAAGCGAGAAGGCTGCAGTAGGTGGAACATGTGGCGAGAGTAGATGTGTCCTGTAACACGCACAGAGCCCTCGTACACAAGTCAACAGGATCAAGACTGAGGCGTTAATGGGCAGTTAATGTCGAGATGGACTTGCAAGAGTTAAATGAGTGCCCAGAGACTGGACCACAACGGCGATGTCGAGGGATGGATGGCAATCTGTAGAGACTGCGGTCATTATATCGAATCCCACGAGGCCGTAAAATAAGAGAATAAAGATTACAATGTGAACATATCAGGTTGACTCCTTAAATTAGGCCTTAAAAACTGCTTGGAAAGGTAATTACACTTTCTGCTCTAAGCAGGGACGTCCCGTGGACGTAGCCAAGTAAGGCGGTGCCAAGGAGGGTGGCAAAATAGCGGCGGAATTAGATCTATTAAAACTATTAGAATTGTTATCCCGCATGTAAACAAGCAGACAATAAATGTTAAAGGGCACTTTAAGGGTCCATTTCTCAGAATTGTGTGAAAATAATCCGACAAAAAATATGTTAGGAAAATATGAAACGACAAAAAGCGACAGCATTGCATTTTCACTCCCCGAGATAGGAAATTATACGAAAAATTAAAAAATACAACAATTTATTATATATTTAATAGCTGCTTGATGCTGGTAGGACCTGCGGGCGGCCATGTTGAGCTTTAGAATAGTAAAGTAAAGAGAGTTAAGTAAAGAGTAAAGTAAAGAGAAGTAAAGAGAGCAATCTGTGTTGTGTCCTCCGTTGCGCTATCCCGTGTAAAATGGAAATAAAGTAAACCATCATAAATATCAGAAAATTATCGTTAAATTTGCATCTTGGAGATTTATAGAAAAAACGTAAGATATATAAGTAGGTATACATATTTTCGTATTACACGATCAAGTGAAATGTATTTGGTGGATTGAATTTATATAATAAGGTATCATATGATATGATGAATGTCGTTATATTCATCGATCATCGATAGGTATGCATTGCCGGTATCGACTAATGGAATCAATTGTTGTATTATGGGACCCTCAAAACACAGATTTTTTTACGTAATTGCGTATTTAGAAAAACCAATAATCACCTTCTTCAATTTGAAATATAAAAATCGTTAATCGACTGCAAAGTTTTTACAATATGGCGCTTATGTGTTCTACCCCTGAAAGCCAGTGGCGTATTTATGGAGCAGGGGCCTGTCTCACTGATTATATAACACTACAACGTGAACTACAAACAGCGACACACATAATATAAAAGGATGTTATAGGTTAAACAATCAATAAAAGCAGACATGGAGCCTAGACCCTCTGATCCGACACGACAAACTCCGACGACAGCCGAGCACAATTGGATCTATCAGAATTTTTGGAGCTAAAATATTGTTTCTGAATCATTTTTATCTTTTCTTTCCCTGATTTTATTTCCCATTTTTCGGTGATCCAGACGCCTTCTGAAAAAAAGGGGGCCCTTCGTAATGTGACTGTAAGTCTGCCACTGTTGATAAGCAATATATCATTTATATAATGAGAAGTCGAGGCCTATCTAATAAATATTTCGAAAATCAGTTAGATATGGGACAATAGAATTGATTGTAAAGACCTCCCCGAAGCCGATTGAATGTTACAAAGCGCTGATGAAAAACGCAGATAAAATTGTCCAAAATGGCGACCAACGCCCGTTTTGCAATATTGCCGCCAATAATCGTTTGAATTAATGGTCTCAGACGTAAAAATAGTACGTGGCGATAGGTGATTATTCTCACTGAGCCTTCTAGGGGTGCGCGAGCCGAGTTTCGGATTCGACGCCCGGCTACCTATTACGGAGTGCGATGTTTGATGTCGTGTCGCTGGGCACGGATCACCGGGCGGGAGACATAGTTGCGCGTACTAAGCAGTCACCACCGCGAGCCATTGTCTTTCTAGAAGCTCTTCTTGGAATATATTTAAATTTATTACGGCCGTGTATTGGTAAATACGTCGACGCACTTACGAGTGTGACTACAGTGCCAACACATTACTGCCAGAGGCGAATGTACAAGTAATTTCACACAGCGATCGCATAGCGCTCTATGTATGTCAACAATGGTACAATTTTATAAAGTTTATGAAGTTATTATTATCAAACACGGTTCGTTACAGTATGCCTACATGAAAAATTAAATTTGAATGACGTCTTGTAAAGAAGACAGTAATACATAAAAAAAGCGTGTTAGAATGGCGTCAGGTGTATTTTGTTGAAGAGTTACTTTCAAAAATAGATTGATCGTAAGGGATTAGTTATAAACGTGGCTTTTCCCACCTTTTACTAATCTTACAAAATCGGCTTGATCCAAACATTGAACATAAATATCTAACTTATTCATAAAGAAAACAATGTGTGTTTTCACCTGTTTATTATACCTGTGTATATAAAATGCTTAGTTATCGATTAATTAAGAAATCGCACTAATATATTTTGTATTAATACACTAAGTAATATTTTGTATTTTGTCATAAAATGAGCCGTATTTGCAAATGACACTTTACTTGGTGTTTGATTTATGTCCATGGTGAAAAGGGTTGGTTTATATTTTTTAAATGTGATAAGAGGCAGTGGCGTAACTAATGCAAAATGGGAAATAGGACCCTGTTATTGATACCCTATTAAAAAAGACTTAGAATTTTTAATGTGACAATAGTGTAGTATTTATTTACTAATTGTTTAAATATTTTTAGTTTTCTAGCTGTATTAATGGCCTGACGTATTAAATATTAGCCTAAATGCGTTTTTAGACGTTTATATGCACCGGTAATTGAAAAAGCCTTTTTTCGCTTTACGACGACGGTCCTGTCTCTAACTCTACGCATCGATAATGTTTTCACGTAAGAAAATATTTTTAAAATTGTATAACTTTTATTACTTATTACAACTCTCGATATTGAAAGTGATTAGTGTAGTTGGGAAAAGTAAGGTAAAAAGTCTCACAAAAGTATCGGCACCAAAAAGCGGCTCTTTTGAGCTCTTGTCTTATGTGGGCGCCATTGCACCGCACTGGCAAGTTACGCCACTGGATAGAGAATTCTCAATTTACAAATTTAATTGGAAGGTGGTATTGCAAAAAAAATTGGTAGGTAAAATTAAATTACTCTAATGGCAGTGTCTGTAGGAATGCAGGTGAACATATTCTTAGATTGAGTTCTGCCTAATTCTCACAAGGATCCAGTCACTCAATATAATTTGAAACGGTCAAAATTATCGGAATTTCGAGATTCAGTTTTGATGATCCCGGAATTAGGACATGTTCAATTTCTCAATAAATTTACATTTATAAAAAAAAGGCCAGATATAACGAATACAATTTATGTATTATTTAAGTACGTAAAAGAGGGAAATCTTTGAACAGATACCCGAAGCAAATAGCAAAGCTTCGAGTGTTCATCATTTTAGTCTTGATCTAATTTTTGTACCCCAAAATTAATCAAAAATAACATTCTAATTCCGGGTTTCAAAAGAATCACGGTTGAAACAATTTTTGACAGAAATAATAATCTCAAAGATTTTGAAAACGGGGTCGACCGTATTAATACACTCAACGATTCTAAACTAACAACTCAAGTATGAAGATATACCGATGAACTGTTGTTTCAAAGGTTGTGTTTATTTTAATTGTTCAACAACAAACAGCTCTGTATACAATTGTCAAACTTAACAATCGATTCGCCGGAATTCGGTGCGAACTCGTAGAGGGGCATCATTGCGAGGACCGCCCCACGTGGTCGACAGGGCTTGCCGCAAAACTATGCTAGGTTTAATAATTCCTGGCTTCAACACTGACAGAATAATTCACACAATCAATTACAGATATATTAGCAACATCATAGATGTTAGCATACGCAGCATGGCCATGGCTTCGTGGTTGATACAATTCTTCAAGCTATTCTGTAATGTATAATATTACATTTTTGTAGACTGTCAAACTATGGACGACGCAGTGATGTCTCCGGGTGTTTTGTGACATTTGTTGAATCTCACGCTGAACGGCATGTTGTTGAAAATTGAAAATAATATCGTCGGTTCAGATGACCGAGTGAGAAGTACCGTAATAAGGGAAACCTTCAGCATGGAGCCTACACGCAAAAGGGTTTCGATTGAGGTGGTTTGGAATGTTAGAGGAATTACAAAGACGCATCTTCTCGGCAGCTCCGGAGATAAGGCGGCCGATGGGTCGCCCCAGACTTAGTCTCGATAAGAGCATCAGATTTTATGAAAACAGATTAGCTCTTGACTACTGTCATCAAGTACGGAAATAATGCGCGAAACCACGCTAATGCAATGTACTGCGGGCCTAGGTTCGAGAGTCGAGTACAATTTAAAAAATCATTTCTCACTTGTATTACGAAAAAATGTGAAAACATGTGTTACCTGACCTAGTCCACAATATTTTATGAGTGGATGCCTGACTAAATTACGAAAATGTGCAAGGAATATGTATTGAATACAAAAAATTAAAAGTCATCACATTTTGAGCGGCTAGATTATTTTTTTGTCAGATGATTAAGGACTGAAGATTAATAATGGATAAATTTCGCAAATCCTACTTATTTCGAGTACATAACATAATTTCAAACAAAAACATTTCCCGTAACGGTGTAGAATTTGCACATATTCCCGTAATTTAGTCAGGTATCCACCCATAAAATATTGTGGACTAGGTCTGTTACACTCTGTATAGTAGTACCCCGCTAATATGTCGGGTCAGGGGTCAGACTGTCGCCGAAAAGCGAAGCACTGATTTTTTTTTCACTTGCAAATGCATATAAAGGTCTAAAAATACAAAACAAAACTGAATATTGGAGGTAAGAGACAAATTTTCTTCTTACTATTCAACAGATATATGCTTTTATCTTTTATACATTATGTATTATTATTCAGGAGCTTTTTCTTCCATTTTGCATTGGGGCCCATTGTTTAAGTTACGCCACGGGAAGGCCTCGAATCTCCTAGGATAAGAAAATGAAAATGGTCAACCATTCATACAAGAATTGCTGTTAATTAATTAATATAATTAATATTTATTGTTTCTAAAACAATTCTTTATATATGAAATCCTTCTCAAAACCTTTGAAAAGATCTTATGATATGTGTAATTAACCCTCAATGCCGTGATAGAAAATATCCTTGTACTGCCATATTGTCAACTTGTGTTACCGTGGAGAATGTGTTTTATAACATTATGAGTGAGAAAAAACGTCTTTACTAATTTCAATGGCGGTAAAATAATCGCTATCATACTTTTACTATATATACTGATAAATTAAACTCCCTTGAATTTTTGGGGGTTAGGACGGTGGTTAAATGAAAGAAATGTCGTTTGGCGTGTGTTGAGGTATATTATGACACTATGATATGACAAGGACAGATAGGATGAATAAATGAATGAAAGAAGATGTAGAAGGTGGACGTGTCTTATGAAATGAAATGAATTGGAGGTCTTGCTCGGCGAGCGCGAGCCAGCAAGACCGCCGTTGTGAAACGATGAAACTCGAGATACTGCCTGGCGGTGAATGCTTGAGCCCGACTTGTAGCAGCAGCCGGCAGCGCTGTCGCTAGCGTCGATGACGACTGAGATGGCGGTAGATTTGAATTCCGATCGCTACAAATTCAATAATAATTTAATATGAAATCAGAAGAAACTACCTGTCATTATTGACGGACTTTCATATTTCCCATTTTCTTATAGTACAGGGTGAATATTATGTTCCAGGCCTATTTTATTTGGCTGCCATTTTGATTTGGAAAATATTTGTCAGTTTGCACTTGGTAGTCGTAGAGAATAGTCGATTACAATTAATTATGAAGTAATTATAATAAACATTCATAATTTTAATAAACCAAAAATATTAGATAAATAAAAACCAAATTAAAAAATTGTGTTCCATTTTCTAGTTATTCAAAAACAACATCGGCCTGGAACATAATATTCACCTGTACATGAAAGAGTTGATGGTTGAATGACAAAAAATATTCTAGAATTTTGTTGGAAGACGTCAACAGTCACTGGAGTTAGTCAAAAATCAATGTTATCTTATCAAACAAACATTTCCACTGGGAAGATCGCATGGTGAACTGTAATGCTGCGTGCGCTACTGCAAGAACTGTAAAATGTCAGATTGAGAAACTTGGCCAAAGATTTACTGAGGTAATTAATGTTGCAGATAATTAAAAGTATACTAATAAATTATAATTATTCACCATTCGAAATTATAATTATTGTTTACAATCGGTCCCACTTTTTGCAATACGTTTGTTTGGTTTGTCAACAAAAGATCCCTTATTTTACTTGCATAAAAATCAATTCAATTAAAAGCGTGAGACTGGCTTTTTATAAATATTATACCAATTGAAATATAAATTTTATTAATAATATACGTATGCATATTATATTACATATTTCTTGACCAAATGAACTCTTTTTCACAAACCATTTGTATTTTATTTTTTAATTAAATACATCAATTATATTTACATAATTTTTGTCCTATACTTTAACATTATTTTTTGATTTTATGCATATTTAATTCCTTAATTATATTACAGTATTATTGTAGCTTCTTATAAGTTTTTGTCTGTATACCTTCGGTCTATGGTGAAATGTTTAGCTTACAAAATTGCTACTCAAATATATAGATTTTTTGAGCAATTGGTATCAGCATTAGAATCGACATTGGCACTCTGTGACATCGGTTCAGCCTTACGTATAACAAATAACGAATTATCTGTCAGGCTCTGCAGGTAGCTGGACTTGTAATGCAGGTAGGTTGCATCCCTCGCGAACAGCGAACACTCTATTACATATTAATTTATTGAACCTAGTATATTTTACGCCATATTCCTGGCCGCGTCATCAAACCGTACCGAGGTGGTATTGTGTGTTTATTATGTATTTATACAATGTAACTTACATTTTAACCATACCATCAACAGTCAAGTTATGGGGTCTTTAAAGGATTTTATGAGACAATTTGTAAATAAATACCCTCTAGCGTGGTGCTGAATATAATGACCCAAAGTTTCTTCAACTCAGTTGGCTATTTTCATTTATAAACTTATTATCAACGCCGCCTAGATTGTATATTCAGAGGTGCGTTCATTTAGAATTTTCTTATGTCATAAAATACATGACAAATCCGTAATCCGTGAACGCAATTTTATCACACCCTAAATCCTATTCAAGTGGACAACTTGCTTAAAAATCGTCGGAACAAATCTGGCAGCTGTGACATAAACAGTTATCTATGATGTACTCGTAAACCAGGGAGCTTTTTTAATACATACTAATCTTGGCGGTGGTCATTAACGTTCTTATTAACGGTTATAACAATGATTTACACATACCGAGATGGCGGCTGTCATTGTCATGAGCTAAACCGTTATTTTAAAACAGTCATTGCGAAATTTGTGTTCGATTACACTAGAAATTAAACCTCCAACAGTTAATCTCAGTTACCAATCATATTCACGACAACGGTTTAGCTCACCATTGACACTGCTAAAAGTCAATGGGCAGAACATATTTCAAGACGCAACAAAAAATAATATTGAATAGTTGTCCGCTGGACAAAATGCGACCTAGGAGAGAGAGGCCTAGTCTCGATGGATAGGCGAAATTATTGGAAAAATGGGTGTGACTTGGCGAAATACTTGAAAGAGTAAAACAGTTATTGGAAGACCTTCATCCAGAAGTGGATCGATGGGTGATGATGAAACGATGATATGACTCTTAAATTCCGCAGCTACAACGTCCTCCTGGGACCAGATCCTCTTTTTAGTGATTCAATCTTGCACCGGTAGGTGGAGTGTTGTATTGCTTCACACATGCAAAATATTCCAGTTCCCGAATCTTTATCGATTCAAAAGGGAAGAAGAAGGAAGAAAGAAAATAAAATCTGACTGGATGCACTGGCGAAGATGCACTAGACACGCCCGAATGCAACAACGATCAACAACACACAAATATCCTATTTATGTGCCGCCTAACGGAACACTGATTGCAATAGCGAGCGGAGTTGTAATTGAACAGGTTTGTACTTGCCGTCAAAAACTGTACTTTATGATAGTCATCAATTTGAATCATAAATTTATATTTCTTCCGGAGAGTGCGCGACACTGGTTGCTTATTTCACCAAAGTTTATTTTTATATTATGTGTGAAAATATTAACACTGAATGATCGTCAGTGCACAAATCACTCTCGAAGGGTGGTTGGCCTATTTAAAAGAAAAAGAAAAGAAAATGATCGTTAGTAACGCATAATAAAACATTTTTTTCTAATAACTAATAACGTTCCGAATTTATTTAGTTTTATAAATTCACGTATACCCGTCCCAGACGGGAATGCTGCGTTAATCCTGATTTTTGCCACATACATAACTTTTGTAATTGCTCATTTAAAATCATTCTAAAGTACCTATTCACGTTATAATCTTATTTTCCAGCAGATTTGTGTTTAGTATCGAATACAGGGTGATGTTATCTGACGTGAAGTCGTGGTTATTTTCAGGATACTTTTATTAGGAGAACACATTCTTATTGTGAAGTTGTAATTATTCAGAACAGGCGGTCTGTGATATTTTAAATATTAATTAAATATATTAATTAGAAAGATATATAAAATCAATTTTATCGAAAAATATTGTTGAATTTCCTAACCGGGGAAGATGCATTATCCAACTATGCTACAGCGGAAATATTTTTAGCGTCAATTTTCGAACCTATATGTTACCTTTTTTATATTAATACATTTAATCGTTCCATTATTTAATAATAAAGTTGTATCAATGTGTCCAAAATTTAATAAAAATGAATTGATAATTCTGGCGTCTGCTATCAGTTTACTCAACGATATTTGAGATTCTGTAAAAATAAGATAGATTAAATGTATTAATATCAAAAAGGTAACATATAGGTTCGAAAATTGTCGCTAAAAATATTGTCGCTGTAGCATAGTCGGATAATGCACCTTCTCCGGTTAGGAAAGAGATGCAGTTTCGAATCCCGGTGGCGCAACAACAATATTTTTCGATAAAATTGATTTTATATGTATATCTTTCTAATTAATATATTTAATTCATATTTAAGATACTTTTAATCCTCGGTTATTTCTTTATTAACAATTTAACACAAAGTATGCTCGTCTGCGCCCTACATTACTTACCAATTTATATCCTCCATTGTCGGTCATACATTTTCGTACCCCTATTTACTTTCTCATACTCCTGCAGAGGCGCGCCCATGAAAAAAATTCGGGGGGCTTCAAATTTTAAATAGCATGTAAAGGTACACTTTATTTATTTATCTGTAGGTATAATTAATATCTTATAAATGTATCAATAAGAAAGATATACAGATAAAATCAATTTATCGAAAAAATATTTTTTTGCTACCCGGACTCGAACCGGGAACCCTTCCTATCCTATCACAGAACTATGTTCAGAAAAACTGCAACTTCACAATAACAATGTGTTCTCTTTAATAATAATGGATATTGTTCATATTCGAGAACTAAAATATTATAGGTTCTAGATACTAAAATTATGTATGAATGGAATGGTCTCAGACTGAAGATATGTAATGCACTAAGATTAGAACTCGGGGCGTTCTGCTAATTGTATTGTAATTATAATACATTAATATTAATATTATTATATAAATTAGAACATTACAGTAATCGCGAAAGACTAAAAGTAAAACAAGAAATGCAATTGTACCTATTTTTCATAGTATTTATAGTAATAATAAAAAGCATAACCTAACACAAAAATTATTGTATTTCAAATAATGTAACACTGACCGAATTGGTTTGGGGTTAACACCCCTCTAATAATAAGCGCACCTCTGACTATTTAAGTATTTTTAGAAATTTAAATAACACTACTATATATATATATCTCTCAAATGACTGATAGACTCGGTTGGTGCCAAATAGTGCAAACAGGACAAAAGATCGCGATCGTGAATATTGTATTAATATTGCAGGTCCGCATTTGAGATATATTTGTAGCGATCGGAATTCAAATCCACCGCCATCTCAGTCGGCATCGACGCTAGCCACAGCGCTGCCGGCTGCTGCTACAAGCCTGGCTCGATCATTTCACCGCCAGGCAGTCTCTCCAGTTTCATCGTTTCACAACGGCGGTCTTCTTGCAGGCTCGCGCTCGCCGAGCAAGACCGTCAACTCGCTCCATTTCATCTCGTTCATTTCTTCTACATCTTCATTCATCCACTGTATTCATTCTGTATCTTCCTTGTTTTTATCATACCGACAATAAACACCGACGCACGCCAATCACATTTATTTCATTTAACCACCGTCCTAACCTCCAAATATTTTTAAAAAATCGCACCCTTGAATCGATACTTTTTCACAAAAAGGTACCTAAAAATATAAATATGCGTATAAAAAATATAAAATCTATTCAGTGAGAAGGTATTAGTGACATGAGTCACATCCGTCACATCAAGAAACGTGTCTCCGTGTCTCGTCCCATCTCATTACCATATTCACTCGGTGTATCCATATCCCTTCATGTGCCTGTGCACAGGCAGGTAGGCACGAAGGCCTGTCTCCACACTATGTTTAACAAATTGTAGAAATGATGTAATTGTGTAAGAGACAGTGAACGCTCGGTCAGTTATTTAATATTGTTAAAGACAAAAATATATGTTTTAAAAAATATATATAATTACACCGCTAATAGCAAACTTTTATTTTGACAGGGCTAGCGGCGTGCAAAGCCACTAATGCAAATGTTCTATAGTTTGCGGATACGATTAACAGTGGGGACGCCATTTATGTATATCAATAAAACTCGATGTTTGTCTATTTATCTCTGCTCTCGATAAACTCCTAAACCCTTTGACTGTTTAATTTTTTTATTTAGGACTTTGCGCAAAACATAGGCATCATCCCCTCTACCTCCGGCCACCCCACCCTCTATCCATGATACAGATATGTTTTTAAATGATTCCATTCCAAATTGTGTAAAGTTAATCCCCTCCCCCCATATAAATATGTTTTGTATTGGATGCTCCAGGCCGTTATGATGGAGTGATGCTATCCACTCCAAATTTTGCATAATTACTCTTTAGGATCCTGAGAAAAACATACCATCTTGGCCAATCTCCACCCCTGATAAAAATATGAATAATATAAAATACATCAAAATAAATCAAATGGTGATACAAACTGTATATGGCCAAAAATTAAAAAAGTGATAAGACAGGAGTAATTTAAAAAAAAATTAAAACGAAATCAAAAATAAGAACTACAAAATATACATTTGAGCAGAGAACCATTCAATATTACTTCACAAAATTATACAGCAAACTGCCTATGGAAATAAAATATCAAACAAATGGAGCAATATTTATAAAACTAAAATGGATTCAAACGCGCCATTTCTAACGTTCTATTTTTAACCAGTTTTGTGACATATGGTTAAATCGTTATTTCAATTAATATTCTCTTACACTCTTCCGTCCTGACAAACAATTCTCGCCTCATCCACATTCATACAAGCCCGCCGATTGTTGAGGCTTCTAACATTCCATCCGTCCTCCAGTATCTGGTTTACCTGGTCGTGCCACGTCTTCCGCGGACGTCCTCTATTTCTAAAGCCATCGACACTTGCGTCATATATCTTTCTTACAATTCTCTCTTCATTCATCCATTCCATATGACCAAACCACCTAAGTGATTCTTTCTTAATCTTACTCATTATACTAAAATCAGCTTCACATTCTTTCCTTATTTCTTCGTTCTTTACTCAGTCATAAATAGATTTGCCATATACACGCCTAAGTGAGCTCATTTCCACTGCAATCAGCCTCACTTCCATACATGTCCATAGTGTCGGTACCAGCACTCCATTGTGTACCGCTAGTCTTAGACAAGTTCCCGTTAGATATGATTCCATTCAAAGCGCCGTTTACTTTATTCCCCGCAGTCACCCTCCTATAGTAATCTTTCTCAGCCTTTCCGTTTCCATCAAACATACTTCCCAAATACATCTACATATTACAGTTAACCGTTTAAACCGTTATTATTAATGGTTAATTCTCCGAGCAATGACTACAGTACAATGGCACTCTAGAATGGTAAATGGTAAACCACATTGTAAGTACACATGTTGTAAAAATCATTCACTCACTAAAAATGTGTGAAATGTAATGGTACAAATCACAAACAATATTTTAAACTAAAACGTCCCCTTCACGTTCTCCCGGCGCATCCGTCGTCGCTTCTTACGTGAATGGGTAATTTACAAAACTGTCACGTGTGAATCAAAATATTTACCCAGATACGGTGAGACACGATGTTGTGTGTAGTATTCAAATGACTGGTAGAGGTACCTACCACGAGCGCGGTAGACTGGCCGCGTGCTCCGGTGTGACGGGGCCCTTAGGTCTTGGAGCCACAATGCACGAGGTACTCATTGCGGTCATACAGAGTAGGTGACTACAGTGAACGATCGCAGTTTTATGATCCACGGCGACCTGCAGCCAACCATAGAGGTTAGGCCGGCCACAAAATAAATACGCGGGATGGCCACCGTGGATCGTCTATTCACCCCAAGTCTTATGTCGATTGTCGATGTTATGACAGATATCAATTGCCCAGTCATTACTACTCGAAGCAGAACAACAATGAACAGAATTTCGGAATTCTGTTCGCAAATTGAAGCATTTTTCGTCAGGATTTATGTTCGTAAACAGAGTCGTTGTTCCACTGTACTAACATGAAGAAGAATAATGGATTTCAGGTCGATGCTGTCCGCGACTCTGCATCTGAGGATCGAGCGCGTTGTTCTGCTTCAAGTAGTAATGACCTGCCTAGGCAGTCTCAAAACTCATTACGAAAGAACTGGAACAGCTTCAATTAGCAGCAAAAAACGGTGACAGAGGAAATATTATTTTCAGAGACTGATGAACGAATAGAAGACGTTCTCGTGTCCTCGATCCACGAGATGTGCGCGATGTGCAGTGAGGTGCAAAGTTTTGTGGAAAAATATCACCCTGATAAAACTTTATTAAATCTTGTTATAAATCTGTTTAATGGTAATGTCGTCTCATTTGCGCTCATTATAAAAAGCAAGAAGAAATAAATATCGTTGGATATGTTTTTCGTGAGACAGAAACCTGATGAATTTCAAACACCCGATGTTTGCATGGAAGGAAAGTCTCCTTCCAAACAATTACACTTTGCTATATATTTTGTATGATAAGTTAATTGTTTTTACGTTTATTTTTTTTTGTTTAATTACTTCCAATTCCTTTTAAGTTAAAACCATGAATTTGAATTGCTTTTATAGCATTTCAAGCAAGGAGTAGAAAATAAAGATGGCCATTTTCTTGGGGTCTTAAACAGATTAATACATTTTACATTGATTCTTATGGGAATAATTGTTTCGGTTTACGAACAACTCGGTTTTTGAACAGTTTTACGGAACGAATTAAGTTCGTAAACCGAAGTTCCACTGTATTGACATTTAGTGGACTCAAATCAGATGAGACTCGACTCGTAATGCACCTCCACAAATCCCGGTCTAGTGTCGCCCTCACAGCTGACTCCTGAGTCTCTCCAGCTAGATGCGACGCATCTATCCCTCTATCTTTCATAAGCTAAGCGAGTGATTTACCATCATTCTATTGCCCCATTAGACTGGAATGTCATTTTTTTTTATATAATGCCGATTTTTAAGGTTAGAAACTCATGCAATAATGTATATTTTGATCTACTTTATTGCATTTTTTAAATAAATTTTATTTGAAAAATGGTTACACCTGGTGAACTCTGTAACAAGCTTTATTATTAAAGCATTTAGTATATTTGTAAACATCTATCTTTACGTCTCATCCGTATACGGCGGTAGTGTGGTGGTTAGTATTCCCGCCCCACGTGCGAAAGACCGGGTTCAGCGACAGTGAGATTTTTATATTTATTTTATATGTTTAATTGAATATTTTTCCGAACCACAAAAAGCGTGTCCAAGACACGAATTGAATACTAGTAAATAATTCCAATTATAATACGCATTTCTGGCTATTCTACCGTACATCTCCGACCCTCTGTCCCATGCGCGGGGTCCATCATCAGCGACATCAGCCATTCTCTTAATTTACACGCTCCCGTCACGCAGGAGGCCAGGATTCAATTCTACACCGGAAAATTTTAATATTGTTTACATGCGGGGGATAAACACATTGTATACGAGCGTGTCGCGTCTGAGATACACAATGCGTTTTTAATTTATTTTGTACACAGAAGAAAAAGAAGAAGAAGAAGACTAATTAATGACGTAGATTAATTAATCGTTCACGCGTTGATGTTCTGTTGTTATTTATTCCCGAATCGTATCCGCTTCGAGCGAAGCGAATGGTGTTACTACGGTGGAAGCGTTTTGATACGATTTTGGTATTTTCCCAAACCGCACATTCACGTGAGAGAACCGTTTAGTGTTCAAATGGCGCACGCGATTTGTTTGACAATTTAAATGTCGATCGCCATTATTTGTATTCGTTTATGTTACGCAACGGCTACAGTGTACATGTAATGTGTACTTTTGCAACGATAGAGCCCAACACTCCCGAACATGGCACATCAGTGGCAATTACTATGTTAACTGGCATTAATTTCAGATTCAAAATGCTAAAACACACACCGTCCAAGTACAATGGACCACTGTTATAATCGTTGGGGTCCAAAAATCACTAAAAAAGAGAGATCGGGTTGAACTAACATCCCTATTTTCATTTTGACCCGTATTTTATCGGTAAAGTTTTTTAATAAACAAAGTATAAATAAAAAAATCAAATAATAATAATATTAAAGTGTTTATTCCAGCGTGATAAGGTTTTTTTTTTAACCCGATTCGCCATAAAGATAATACATACTATGTTATACATTAAAGGTTATGAAATAAATATAATGCTATGAAAAAGAAAACCAAGGAAAATATTAATAAATAAAAAAGTTAATAAAAAGTAAGTAAGATGTATTAGCAATCATCATTTATAGCTTAGTAATGTTTGCTTGAACGAAGTAAGTCAATGGCTGCAAACTTCTGAATTGCGAGGATTTTTATGTGGCCATCTCTTGGATTTTCAAAAAAAGGAGTCTAATGACTTATCCTGATATATCAAAAATCACGTTAAACTGTTGCGCGTTATAACGGGGATAATATCCTATCCGGGGCTCCACTCTGGAGTCAATAATGAAAACTTTAACATTTTTGATATTTATACGAAAACTATAAATTAAGATTTCAAAAATAGTAGTCGTTCTAATCTACCAATAAGACGCTCTTTTGGTGACAATTTTTCACAATGGTCGTGTTCTGATTCTTCGAGAAGTTGATAGATTTTTTAAATATTGATTTTCATTCAATTTTTGCCAAAATTTAAGTTCCAATAAAAGTTTATAAAAAGAAACACTGGAAAATAAATGAGAAATTCCAAAACATGGCTAATCGTTCAACCGTTTCGAGTCGAGTTTAAAATTATTTAAATATTATTTTTAATTACATTATCCCCGTCAAAATGGCGCCATTAAGACGTGCTGCTCGTGCAGAACAACTGGATAGAAGATCCACGATAAGTCTCCCAAATTGGTAGACTCTCTCGGGGATTTTTCTCAGAAAGCCTGCAACCAATCCTGCAACTAATTATTGCCACAGAGAAAGGCCTTTTTCATATTGTCACGAATTATAAATTGGTTACCCGACATTGGCCAAAATTGATTAAGTTCACTTCTTATGTAACAGAATCTGAAATGTTGGTATTACGAACAAAAAGGGAAGAATTTTTTTATTTTTTTAAAGTAATATCTTAATGATTTATTGTTAATTTGGCCCCTCTTTAAGTATCAGCCCGGGAATATTCTAGAATAAATCCGGCACTGGCGATTGTCTGCTCGCACGTGTCATTTATCTTTTTTCTATTCCATCAAATAAACGACAAAAGCGTAACAAAGGTTTACTCAAAATTGATGTAAACAATATTACAGAAGTGAGCATTTATTGAACACAAAATCATAAGTACATATATTTGGACTCAATACAAATAGAGCCAAGTCTAAAGCTGTAAGTACCTAACTAATTCTACTGAAGTGAGAATATAACGGATATTTTAAAATCTGAGCACACATCGTAGACGGTATTGTCGCTCGATCACTCCTTAACAATTAACCGCTGGACAATTATTTTAGCTTCCTAAAATGGAAGATTGATTAAGTACAATCAATATGATTTCCATCGCGGATAGCCCCACCAGGCACGCCGCCATCTTGCCTCCTTTTATGACGCCCATTTGGACGGAAGTGCGATGGAACGTGCTTGTAATTTGAATGCTCTCAGTCCGTCTGCTTAGCCAAATATAAAAAATACACACAATAAATTGAGTATAAGCCCGCCTCAGGTGGGGAATATTAATGGTTCGGGAGTCAGCCGCGGACAGACAGATATGGATAAAGCAACGGACAACGAGGATGCACGCGCGTTAACCTTTATATTATGAAAGTTATCACAATTGAATCCGAGAACTAAATTTTACTTGGAATTAACTATGAATGATAAAGCCAGTGGTGGGGTTCACTAAAACTACAAAAGTCAAAATTAATGTCTTCCATTATCTAACGTATTCTTTTTATGGAGCAGAGGTGCTTCTTCAACGGGGCATTTGAACTGGATTATCAAATGGCAATTAAATAATCTTAACCTGATATAAATATGATGAGATAAAAAATCTCAACCTGACATAGACATAGACAAAAAAAAAATAGAGTTGTAAAGAAAGCGAGAACTGATTCATAAAAAATTGGATTACCATTACTGGATAAAGCTGTTATGTCCACGGCTAAGAGTGATGGCAATTCAATATTGAAAAAAATCGAGTAAATATGTACAATTAATTAATTACGCGTAAACATCGCACTTGTGAGTATGTGTAACGGATGTGTATTCTTTTTTTAATTCAAAGTTTTACGTAGGTGTCGTGTAGGTACTCATTTTACTTTTTTTTTTTATCTACTTACCGGGACGTGAAAGAATAGTGTATATTTTAATTTTCGAACACGCGAGTGTCGCGTCTTTTTGAACGTGAGAATTTTTAAAAAGGTTCGTTACGAAGTCAAAATGGTGCATTGGAAAATGATTTCAATGAACGGTGGTGCAGAAAACATAATTTAAAATAGTTAATAAATGATCTTTAAAGGAGATCATTATGGAAAACGTTTGTATTTATCTAATATAAAAAAAATCATAACAACAAATTAATAATATGTTTATTTTCATTTGATATTGAAGAGGGCAGTGTTTTCTCTTGTATCATTTGCAATAGAGTTCAATCAATAAGGATATACACGCATGGTAGTGAACATGATAAATATGTTGTAGTCTTAGTTGCACGAACCACATAGAAATTATTATTTATATTACATGAGGTCAAATAATTATTATGTACTGGATTCCCTATAGAACAATACAATCTCAAATCTACACATATGTACAGTAATATGGTGCAGCATTTATAATCATTTGTGATTTCAAATAATTCTGCGTAGCGGGCAATGGCCTCGCGAGCTTTGCGTTTCTTTTTAACTTTCCTCTTTTGATAGTTTGTCATGCACGAGTCGATTAATTCAAAGAAGACGAACAATTTCATTTAAAAAATGTTCGGTATATTCTAGAAAGAAAATAGAATTAGGTAATTTTCACCACGCAACATTGATAATAAAGTTGAAATTATATAGGTGAACATATTTATTCCTCTCTATGTTCTTTCTTATCCTTTACGATTTCCTCTGCTCTTCTACGTGCCCAAAGTTGGAGATCAACTACGGGTGTTATTTATCCTGAAATAATGCTCGTTAGTTGCATATAAAAAATCTATATACCTACATTTTTGCATTAAATGATCAGGGATCTAAAATGAGTGGCTAAATTCTACGGCTGAGGTCTGACAATTCTATACTAGACTATATATAAATATACACATTCACCCCTTCACTCTACACACTCAAACGAGCATTTAAAAACAAATTTTACAAACTATTATTGCAAAAATTGTATTCGTATTATGATAATCTGCAGGATATTGCCTATAGAATTTCTCACATTCATTTTCTTAAATAGAAAATTATATCTGGGTGAGCATTTCTAACATCAATGGCTGTAATTTTCTCCTCATAAACAATGATTTTAAATTTCATTTTAATTCAAAATCTGTTAAATTAAGTACAGCGTGTTATAACTTTAATACTAAAATAACTATTCATCTCCATGTCAATGTTTGTTGTAAAATTACTGTTGGATTTCTTTTGTTGAAGATGCGTCAGGATAGGAATGCGTGTGATTCCATCGCCCTGGTCTACCCCTACGAGAATTGATGTTAACGCACAGGATAATGGTACTTATGCGTGTGACTGTATCCACATAAAACGAGCATTGAAAAAACTTTTAATTGTATTCATAGTAAGAATGTAATGGCAAAATGAAACCACACCTCGCTTCTGTCTCGTGTACGATCTCTTGTCATGACGAGTTTTGAGCGGTAAGCTGAATAGTTCCATTTTAGTGACGCTAGGGTACCGCGCGGGCCTAGTGATGAGCGCGCTAACAATCGACCCGTGTAAAAAGATCGATCCGTTTCTGGAAGGTGCGATCTGATCGTACAGACCCATATAAAAGTATAAGAATATTTGATCTTTTACAGTAAAACAATGAAAACGGACAAATGATTTCTATAATAATTAATATGTTGTCTGTCCTAGTGATAAAATCGACATATTTAACGGTGGGTCATTCTTCAAAAGACATATAATTCTTGTAGAACTGATTCCTAACTAATATTGTAAAATTGAGTACCTACTTGCTGCAACACATAATTTTAATATTTTTCGTAAATACTTCGAATTTATTGAATGTTAGATCTATTTTTTTTTGTTTTTTAAATATTTAAATCCTTAGATTTAATGATGGAAAACCGTTATTGTGACTGATTATTTTCGATTGTAAATCATGTACATCAGAGCTGATGATGGATCCGAAACATCGACCAGAAAGGTCAGATATACACGGCTATAAAACTGTTCAAAAAAGATTCTGAACAGCCGTGAAAACCTAAGAATATTTTTAATTTTTGAGTTGTTTCAGTTGTTAGTCCACATTAGCGCTGGGGAAAGTATTGATACTAAATTTATTATTGATAGGCGTGGAGCTTTTGGGTCTCCATACAACGCGTGCTCCAATGCACCGCATTGGCTACATTGGCGTAATCACGTCCTGGGCTAACGTCAGTTATTAAACTAATTCTATGCTGGAGTGATATAATATATACTTGAATCTGATACAAGTAACCCGTTCTTATTAAATCTCAGGTGTGCCAACATTAGTTTTATTGTTTAATGACACATGTTATGCAAATCATTCAATAAATGCCCCCATTTAAAACAATATTTTCTCTTCTAAAAAGGGTATGTCTGTTAATAGAATTTGCAATATTTTATATTATAATTGTACTCTAATACATCCTACAAACATCAATTAACTTCCGCCCTTTCTTTGCCAAAAGATTTAAAGAGACACGATCGATGTGAGAAGGATATTTTCCCCAACTCTACTCCGGGCACGACTCGACACGATTTGTCCGTAAGCTTAGATCGGAGTGGCGATTTCTTCCCCAAATGTTGGTCGGCGCGGGCGCGCTGCCCTGAATACAAATTACTAATCAAAAATGGGCGCCGCATCCTTCAGCCAGCGCTTTGTCTGCAGACCGCGATCGCATGACGTGTGATATTTGAAATTTATTGCTAAATGTGATCATAGGAATTTCGTGTTCATATTGCACCCGGGTGTGGCAGACTGTCTAGGAGATGATTTTAACGTACACGCTTAAACAGGTTTCGATCGAAATACCAATTGCGGAAGGTCTCATGACGCAACTTTTGGAAAATTTTAATTCTTCTCGAAATCGCCTTCCGTTATAAAAAAGTATCTATATGTTGTATATATGGAATATATCGGATTTTGTGGATACGATATCTTCCGCAGCTCTCATCAGATTTCGATCAAACTTTTCTGAAAAATTGACCCGATCCAGCCTGAACCGCGAAATGTCGGCTGTTCAAAATTTCAAAATCTCTAAAACCTACGTTGATATTGAATCTAGAGATAAAATCATTATTTTCGGACAATGCCGGAAAGGATTTTTTAAAATTTCTAATTGATTGTGAACGTTGTTTGTATGTCGATATAATATAACTATACATACTCGTCCATTGATATCTGTTCTGAAAGGAATAATCGTTGTTACTTGAGTGAGATTGGTAATTCAAATTAACATAAAATAAGATATCTACCACTATTATAAAAATGTCCCTATTCCACCCGTACGTAATGTGGCAACGCAATACAAACATTGATTGCACCATGCGGCAAGTAATAAGCCCACCTAAAACAGCAAGGTCTGGTGCCCCTCCTCTCCCTTCTTCAAGGGTAAATCCGGATAAAGAGTTGTCAATAAGAGAGATCGCATCTCTGGAAACCATACTTGTGATAAAAATAACACTAAATTCTATATAAATATTGATATATCAACATTATATTTGTATTCAAATTGCATTCAGGCATTTTGTTAGCATTATCTGTCCTAGTAGTAGAAATACTAGAAATGCAAGAACTCGAGAACCCTCGCTAAAGATTCGCACATTACACATTATGCTCAACAAATCTACAAAACACATTTTCCTATGATTTTTTTATAGGAATTTAAAAAATAAAAATTATAATGATAGGTATAATTGAATTCTATGAAAACAGAATTAACTCCATATGAGTGCCGGATTTGATCAGTATTCATTTGAAATTCAACTATTTTTATAGATATGACTACAAACAAGTATATTTTTATTTTTAATATTTAATATTTGTGATTAATCTTCACTTTTATATATATTATTTAACTGTTTGTTTTTTTAACCACTTAATCAATGAATACACCACTGGTTAAATAGCACTTCCTTCATCAGGATGTCAAATTAACTAATAATAATAATGTTAATTTGACATTCTGAGGAACGAAATGATATTTTCCGAAACCGGTTGGTGTATTTAAGTGCCCCTGAGGTGAACGTTTTCACGAAAATGGCGCTATACAAATTATATACAATATTATTAATATTAATTAAGTGGTTAAGAAAACAAAGTCAAATGATCTATAAAAAAATATTTATTTAATTAAATGATTTGATGTATCTTATTTGTCGTTTATCAACGGAATGAATCAATATTTTCTCATCCCTATAAAAACCTATTGAAGCGTACCATAATATTGCTTAACGACCGGTTTAATAGTTTTATACAGATGGGCCAAAAGTCACTTTACGATTTAAAGATTAAATAACTTTTTTGTATTTTTATTATTTTTTTTTTACATGATATTCTACGTAGTACGAAGATTTTTTTTTACCCATACGCGAATAATAATATCTTGAAAACGACCCCCAATTGCTACCTTCGTGTATAGATAAAAAAATATCTTCACACCGCGTAAAATGTAACGTAATATATAGTGGTGAATTAAAAAAAATACAAATAGCTATTAAATTTTCAAATGGGAAAGTTATATTAATCTAAGATATATGACGCATAAATTCGTATTGCACTAAGTTTCATATTATTGAGCGATGTGCTTGTTGGTCTGGAAGACATCCACTGATCATGTGGCCAGGGATGCGAATATCGTACCAGAACATATTTTTAAAGCGCTTAGCTTAGTTATAAAATAATGAGTATGATATGTTAATATGACACGTATTCCGTACGTATCATGCATCTCTATTAAAATTAATTAAAATTAAGATACGTAATTTTTACATCCACAGTACATTGGCACCACTGCTGAAAACAAACAAATATGTCGTTTGAAGACGGTAAAGTCGGAAATTACTCAAGTTGTACCTTGGTTGAAGTTATTGCCGCGTTGCCATCGGGGTCAGGTTGTCGCGAATCACAGCAACACATAAAACATCACATTTTTGTCAAATATGATGAGTTGCGCAGTCACAAACAATAGGTACAATACAAAGTTACTGCATTTCTTTTCATCGGCAAGTACCGATGGGAATTCAGTAACATAAAGCGACGGAATTTTAACAAACAAAACAATCCCGCTGGCTTTACTATTTTGTTCTACCTGAATTCTCATATATTAATGCCTACTTACAAGTTATAAAACACGACATTTATTTTATTTATACTATTTTTAGATAAACTGTGCAGTAATTATTTGAAAAATTAATATATTAAGCATACCTACCCTTTAGAATAATTCATCATCACCCACGTCGGTCCCTCGTGACTGAGGATCGTGATCTCTATGAACTCCCGCCCTCTTGACTGTGCTCCTTCACTTTTATCGACATCCTGCAGATCTTAGGGCTGCCACCAGAAAAGTGTCTGTTGCCTTTTCCATTCGGTCGGTCCAACGGGTGAGCGATCTTCTTCGTCGCCTTCGTCCTTCGACGTGGCCCAACACAACAAGCTTATTCCCTTCTCGTTAGATATCCAAAAATGGAAGGATTCGTCTCAGGCAAATGATTGATAGTCTGCCCTTGATGTTCAGTTCCTGCAGAATGGAGACATTCGTGCCTCTCACCATCCATGGTATGCGTCTCATGTGTCTCCGGCACCACATCTCAAAGGCATCAATCCGTCTTCTCTTCCTTGCCTTTAGGGTCCATGATATGATTCCACATCATATAAAAATAAGAATAATTATTTGTCACGAAAACTGTAATGGACCGTTTCCACGGACGAGATTTCTCCCTGAGATTCGACTCAAGTTCACATAAAGGACAGTAGGTACATACAGAGTTCAGCGCGAAGCGATTTATGAATCATTAACACATATGTTTTGCGCGAGGATTATAATGACGCTCAGAGATCAAAGTCGAATTTAAATTATTAGAATTTATGAGAAACCTGTCATTAAAAGCACCAAAACTAGGACCTTCTAGATCAATGTTAGACTAAAATCTTCTCTGTAATAGATACGGTTTCAATTCTGAAATTGAAACTATTTCACCGTCTGTGAATCGCGGATGTGATGTGTCATTAATGATAAATATGAAAATCAATCAAAGGATCTTTTATTTCATTCAAAGATGATTTTTTTACCTTGTCAGAACTAGACTGCTCACCAGACGAATAAATGGTGACATTTTTCGTGTTGTAATACGCGCGTGGTCTCGCTCGCCAATGACGTATCAGCGTCATTATACATAAAACGATTCAGTGCCGGAAAGTCACAGGCGTATGAAGTACATAATATGTGTAAAGTGTGAAATGTCAGGATTGACTGGACTGACGGTGGTCGTCATTCTCACCGATGCACTGCAGATCCGGCGGCAGCTGCTATTCGCGTCTCGGCCGTGGAGTTTCCCTGCTCGGTGGGAACGGAGGTACCTACGCATTATAGCATAGGCCATGGGCGTAGTGCGAGTCAATGTTACAATTAAAATAGAATAAAACGCACAAAATATGTTACGTGTTACGAGAAAACATTCACAATATTTTATGGGTGGGATACCTGACTAAATTACGATTCGAAAATGTTCAAGGGGCATGTGCCTAATATCAACCATGTCAGAGATATAAGCATTTCGAAAAAAATCGTAACAATGCGTTTATTTCGATTAATTTAAATATTTTATTGATTCCAAATTATATATTGAATACAAAAAATTAAAGGTCATCGAATTTCGAAAGGCTAGACTATTTTTTGATAGATGATTTAGGGCCTGAAGCAAAGATACAGATTAATAATTGAACAATTTCAAAATGTCTATGTAGACTTCAAGCTTAGCGTTAATAAGCTTCAAGCTTATTTGTAAAAATTTCAAACAACCGTAGCTGTGCAGAATTTGCACATATTTCTTGAACATTTTCAACTCGCAATTTAGTCAGGTATCCACACATAAAATATTGTGGAATAGGTCTGTTACATCTTGTATATCTTTGGAGGCTTTTTGGATGAAATATGTCACAAAACGGTGTTAAAAAATGCGTTGCGAAAGTACGTAACATTTTATAGGAGGTTTTAATCAATAAACGGGTGGAACGGAAGTGAACCATAAAACCAGATTCTAACCTAACCTAACCAGGGGTGATATAATACATGTGTCCGAGACAAGTAACGCGTTTTTAAAAATATTTTTTGATTCATTATTTTTACATATGGGAGGCATCTTCGGTGATTTTGCGTGCGTTTGGAGTTTAAGTTTTGTTTTAGCATTCGATATTGAAACTTAATAATATATGATAAAACTTAAAACACTGTTATCGTTCGAAATTTCAATTAAGCCTTCAATTTAATTTTTAAACTTGGGCAACGAAAAACAAAAGAAAACTATTTAAAAAAAATCAAAGTTATGGGCGTTGTCACATTTTATGTTTACGCCCGTTATTTAATATACCGAATCAACGTTAGCGATTGATTTAAGAAAAACTATGTGAATCAAATACTAGTTAGTTGTGATATAATGATAAAGTTCCGTCTTGTATCAATCGGCTTTACTTTTGTTCAAAAAATTAAGTTTTTGATTTCGAATTTATTACATATATACACTATAATTTTATTATCTGCCAAACGGCATAACATTTTTTTTTTATAAATGGAAAGGAAACAAAAAATCGGATAATAATGTGTTCTTTCACTTTATATATAGTATAAACCTTTGAGGATGTTTTCAGATCAAAAATACGCAGACTTTTGATTATTCGAACAAGTATATTATATAGTATATTCGAAATATTCTTTACATTTGTTGAAAATAAAACGCGCGTTAGGTTAAAAATTTTAAATTATATTGTTGGTATTCCTTGCGATGCAATGTGTCAGAATAATACGTATCAGCGTTCTATATTTAAATTGGTTAAAACAAAAGCATTTTACTTATTGCGATTTGAAAATTCGAACGCCAGCCGCTGACGCTGATAGAGCAAGTGTAATAATAATGTTAATACACTTATTAATATTACCCGCATGGAAATACTCTAATGTCAAGTGCTCACATCTGCGGGACGACAGGGGCGGTTCGGTTATCGCTGAAGGATTGCTCCATGTGGATACAGTTATGTAGTCTAGGCGCCCAGGGCCGGCTGGGCGGTGAGGTTAAAATGAAAATAACGCTAGTCATTTTGTTCATAATTTTACATATAATTTGCTCACCCAATTTGTTTATTCTCTCTCTTTTTCTCTTGGTTGATGTGCTCATGACTAAGTATCGTGATTCTCTATTCTGCTTCCGCAGCGTGAACTTTCCACTTTTCGCATCTTGGTCCTTGTTAATGCGACTCGTAGAGAAGCTCCGGTCGTATCTCGGACTCAGTCTGTTCAATATATTGACTAATTTACATTAGTACGCCTACATATAACCACAGAAACACACTTCCATATAAGTATGTCAGTAATGATTACTAAACTAACTAAATTCAGTTATCTTACCAAGTAATTCTCATGGACCAACACACTAGGATCACACTATTATATTACTACTCATTTAACGTTATATTTAAAAAAAATTGTTCCACTTGGAATCTTCGAAGATCATTTTGTAATCGGCTTGCAGAAAAATAACTCGGCAGAAATTCTATTAGGTATAAATTTTTCATATTTTGACAATGCAATGGTAGGTACATACGCCATGTTAAAAATAGTAATAATATAAATATAAGTATGAATACTTGTAGGTATATGTAATTTATTAAGTTGTTGAAGAGTATGAATTTAAGGAGTCCTTTATAAATTTAGAAAGTATGTCAACATGTGAATTTTTTACTGTAATTTGACATCGTCCGATTAGTAATACTATTACTCCTTCCCTAATTTGTACCCTGAATTTTTGTGTTGTCAGTTTTCGCTGTAGGTATATTAATTTATTTATTTATTATCTAACAATCTTTGAATTCCTTACTTTTATTATCTTTCTTTCTCGGTCGTACATCCAGTGTTGCTACCTTTCTAAAGACGATCAGGGGTAAAAACAATAATGACAATACTAAATTTAATGCACTTTGTTCGTTGTGTAATCTTTTAAATGTATATTTTTTTATTACTCTTGCAGCTTCTAGAGTGCTTTAATTATTTATTATGGAGTTTCGGCTTTCACATTTTCAGTTGTGTGTGAGTGTAGGATCCATCTGTTTCTCTTATCCCACCATTATGAATTCATTTTAGAGAAAGTTCTTTCAATGTAAACATTGGGAAGTAAGGTATTAAATATAAATTTGATAATTTTTGGCATACTTGGAAAATTGCCTTTTTTAAGGATAAATGAATGTACAGAAGGTATCTATAGTACATTGTTTCTGTATACCTACTCGCATTTTTGCAGTATTCTGTTCGCCATCTCCGGCTATTTCCAACAGAAAAATGAACAAACGCAGCTGAAAAGAAGTGGCATGTAATTAGCGCAAACCTCGAGCGGGTTACGCGCGCGGACATGTTTGCTGAAGACATTACCCTCGTCGCTAATAGACACTCGCTGTTTTCCTGTCAAATTAGCGTCTAATTAAAAAACGTAGGTACCCCAAGCTGCGAGAAGAGAGATACAGCTTCTTTCGGATCGGGATACTTCAGTCACGTATTTTTTGGTCGTGATAATCGATGCCGTGTCGTCTACCGTTAAAAATTACGTAATTTAATATTTAACATTGCCCAATTTTTTTGTAACTGATCGCCGATGGCACCACTGATTGGTCGAGTAGGGAAGATCCGTATTCTACCAATATTAGCATGTTAACCCGAAAACGTTCACCATTCCGTTCTCCCAGATATTAACAAAAGATATGATCATGATAATGGATAAAAAAAAAGATATGAAATGAAATGAAATGGTTGCCAGATGGCAAAAAAGATTTATTTTAAGATGTTTAAGATTTAATTATTATGTCATCGCAGAAATGACGCAGTTTAATAGATTTTAGAATGCTGGTGGGATTTTTATTAGGTATATTCATTATACACCTATACAGGAATGGATGCGATAAATTAAGGAATGGTTTTAAGATATTATTTTTGTAATTAAATTTAATCATTTGATGATTAAAAAAAACCTCTAACTTTAGGCATTAGTTACAAAGTTAAAATCCTTTCTAATATATATTTTTTCATATTTATTTAAATGACTGTAGTTTTATAAATAACATAAAAAACACAAAAGTTCATAATCCAACTGACAACTTCTAATTAAAGTAAAATTCAAACCTTGCTCTCTTTCACGCTGTATCTGATGGAACACGGATTATTTTAGATAGTCTTTTGATGAAGATTTTCTTTGATTTTTATGGTCCAGTCGTGTTGTGTAGTGCAGTCTTTACAGTGGAAGAATTTAATTCATATCTCTCGGAAAGGAATATTTAAAGTGCATCAGTGTTACTAGCTTTAAAATAAAATAATGCCAGGTACCCAGAGGAAATAGTAAATCTCTCTTTGCGTTTGGTCACCAATGCCACTACGAATAACAATAAAATCCCATATTTTTTTGCATTAGACTGCTTTATAAATGTACTTTTTGAAGTGAGTAACTATAAAAGTAAAGCTTTACGCGCTCACAGAGCCATTTATCTTAATGTTGACCAGATTAATAAGCCTAAGTTTTCCAGTAGAATGGCCATTCATACCATACATGGTAGAGATGAGTTAAATTAATCTTAAATTAAATTAATTAATTAAATCTTTAACCATGGTGTGACTGTGATTGTGTTTGATTGTAACGTTGATTGGTAACTATTTATTCATAATTCAGCATCAATCACCGGTACACTATAAAATAAACCATTTATCAAATACCAATCACACATACAATAATGGTTTATTAAGGAGAACACATTCTTACTGTGAAGTTGTAATTATTCAGAACAGACGGTCTGTGATATTTTAAATACTAATTAAATGTATTAATTATTATTAAGATATTTAATATTCCATCAAATAAAGTAGATGGCTTTCAAATAATGGAACGACAGATGTATCAATTTGAAAAAGTGTAACATATAGGTTCGAAAATTTGTAAAAATAAATTATGAAAATATTTCATTAGTACTTGAGCTTTGTGCTGATATTGTTCTTAAAAATTTCTGCAGTATTTCTTCTAAATGAGGTGTAAAAATGTTTCCATTTTTGGAACCATTTATTATGGAATTTGGAAACCATTTAAGGGTGCGCTTTCATTTTTCAAGTTTTAAATTTGAGAAATTCTACCCAAATTACATGTGCTTTCAAAGTATCAGAGAAATAATTAATGACATTATTTGTTACATAAATCATGTGAGAGAGAAAGATTTCAATAGAAAGAGACGACAATAAAATTGTTAATTTTCTCACATTCGATACAAGTGTTAAAAATAACTCGTATCTGGAGTTTTCCACGGTTTTTCATATTGATATAAGGAATGAAATTTGAATTTATTGAAAATTAAATAATTTATTGGAGTACCTAATTCATATATATGAATATGTTTTGAAATCAGACAAAGTACCTACATATATTTAGATGATCGCTCAAATCAATATTCTAAATTTAAAATTATTATGACAGATTCAATTTATTATTTTGTTTAATATTAACGTTTTAAAACACCATGTTGCCATTTTGGTGACATGTCTACTTAATAATTATATATTATTTATGAAACAGACAGCTAGTGTTTAAAATACAACAGTGTTATGTATAAACAAAATATTTAATTGTGACTTACATAAAAAAACGTACATAAAATGTTTACTTTGTGCAAAAAAAACATTGATTTTCCTAAAAATTAGTAAAAAAAAACCATTTAATTTATGAAATTTGCTACTAATGTTGTGAATAAGTTCAATATTAATTCATACCGTGGGTTGTATTTTCATAATAATGGCAAATAACATTCAGTTTATTAGTTTTAAATGTGTGTTAATTTAATATAATTATAAATATAATTAATAATTTAAAAAAAGTCAAATCTAGTGTATAACTTCTGATATAAATGAATAATAAAAACTCACATTTTCTTAAAAAACACAAGATTAATTATGTATTATTGAAAGTCTTAACGCCTTAAGAAATAAAACAATAAACAATTAAATCCAAGATATTTTAATTACATGATAAAAAAAAAATGCTGTGAAGATAATCCATGAGATTCTATAATATTACAATTAGGCAGTGAGTGTGTTGTCTATAGATTGAAAGGCGGATACAAATATTGCTTTATTCAATATTCTATGAAGGTATTTAAACAATATTAAAAAAAAATTAAGTGCATATTTTAAATACTGTAAATATGATTCGTCAAATTACAACTGTAACTATATACTATAGCTAGCTATAGAGCCATTTTTATCATAATACATGCAAACTTAACAAAATGTTATTAATAACAAAGCAATATAAATAAATTTTGTTTGATTCAAATACGAGGGTACAAGGTAATCCAGAAAGTAAAAACCTTATAGCTTAAATTAAAAAAATAATTTATCACAACATTTTATGTTTTTTAATAGCAAAGCCTTAGGCTGATCCATTACACAGTCCTGATCTTGCTCCAAGCAATTTTCCTAAGCTTAAAAAGTTCCTGGGTGGAAAACGTTTTAGAGGTGATGATAAATTGCAGCTAGCAGTTAACAATTGGTCAAAGGCTGTTGGTGGATGATCAAACAATGGAGTCAACCAAAGCTCATTAACAGATATGATAAACACTTAAATCTACAAGGTAATTATTTAAGAAATAGATCAAGGTACTGTGTGATTGAAAAAATATATAATCATTGTATAATAAAATATTTACTACATTTTTTAAAAACTAAAGTTCTTTACATTCCGGATTATCTCTTACATCAACTTTTAATTGCACTGCATCCACCTTATTGTTCGAGATAAAAATCAAAATAATTTTGCGTTTAACGCACAAGATAATCAAAATTTTAACTTATTTCGTTTCTAGGCAAGAACAATTAATTTAATCTTATTAGGTGAACACATTCTTATTGTGAAGTTGTAATTATTCAGAACAGACAGTCTGTGATATTTTAAGTACTAATTAAATGTATTAATTAGAAATATATACATATAAAATTAATATGGCGCAACAACAATATTTTTCGATAAAATTAATTTTATATGTACATATATCTTCTTAATTAATACATTTAATTAATGTTTAATTTAATCTTGTTTTTTGATGGATATTTAATACAATACTTAGAAATGCACAATAATTTTGTCAACGGAGTGTAAAAATATATTACACTTTAAGACCAGAACCGTCAGAACATTGCCATTTCAAATTCCTTTATAAAATAGCTTGTCGTAAGCCTTTTTTGAGCTCTATATGAAGCACTACAATATAATTAAATTTAAGAAAAGTTTCAAGTAATACATGTATGAAGTAATTTAAATTCGTATCACATCATTTGGTATCACAAATTTGAAAAATGAAAAAAAAATAAAACTGGGAAATATTTATACAGAATAATAATATTCAAATGTTATCACTAATAAATGTGCGAGTTAATTCTACTTCATTCTACTAATGAACCTGTCATATAAGCTATTAATCCTTAAAAATCACTAACTTGGTGTTCTGAGAATTTTGGCAACAACTTTTAGAATATTTACAAGAAAGCATCAATTGTTATAATTTTTTTTGACCCAACTCTGGCCGCATCATTTTAATAATATTTTTTTTATGCATTTATAACATCAATTATTTAATTGGAAATTCAAATACTTTATATTGATGCTTCCAAATACTTAATCCTCCAAAATATATACAGTTGGGATCTGAGAAATACTGTTTTTCCATTATATTAGGGATTTTTACAATTTTTACCAATTCACTTTCTTGTAACTCAATGTATATTTATTTAATGAAGATCAATAAAATAAAGGCTATTTCACAAAAAAAAACATCTATAAAGTATTTCAAATGAAATGATCCTATAAATAGTCATAAATAAAAGTATACCTTAAATGAAATGACATTTTATTTGTGAAGTTGCAATTATGTAATTAAAATTAATTAGATGTATCACTTAGAAAGATAGAAAGAACAAATCTATCAAAAAATATAGATGCCACTGGGTCTTAAACCTAGAACTTTCTATTTCTGGTAGAATCTATTGGTGGCAATCTTATGATAAATCTAATTTTTTTAAATAAATAATTGTTAGTGAAAATGATAGGTCTCAAAAATATTAGTGAAAGATAGAATTGTATCATAAATATGGTATTATTTATTAGAAAAATGACCTTTTCAAATTATGAATGTTACGAAATGTAATTAATTCTTTTTAATAAAATTTAACAGATCGAATAAGTCGAATGATCGATAAAATTGATTTAAATTTGAGTCTCAAAATGTAAACATTACTACAATATATTGTATCATTGAAGCATAATATTTTCACTTTTAATATACATATATGAATAATTACTACTTAATTTAAACATCAAAAATAACATGCTTTTTGAAGCCAAACAAATGCATAAACATATATAGAAATGTTAAAATATACAATATAATAAACATTTTAATATGGAATACTCTTATAGTCATAATTGCAAATAATTATTTGGAACACAAAATATACAGAAAAATAAATCATTGATACGACATAACAATAAACGGAACAAATAACAATGCTAAATAAAACACACCCTTAACTGAAATGTAAGATTCTTTCTTATGAATAAAAAAAAAAATCATCCAACCGATGCATTAAAATAATTAATTAGCATAAAAACGATTATTTATATTAAAACAAAACAAAGAAATGTTAGGATTATTAACAAGTGGACTTTTCTTGAGCAGTATGATTATCATCTATTTTGCCTCACAATGTCAGGAATGTTACATGTTAGGAAAAAAGCATTATAGCTTACATTTTAATATGAAATTAATTGAAATATATAGTCTGTAATATGCTAATAACAGATTACAACATAAGTAACAGATTCATTCTTGAATCATGAATAATCTTAATTACAGTTCACCAGAAAGGTGACAAATTTGAGCATAATTGAAATATTACACTATGACTTTGATGTACATGAGAAAAATTTAATTATCATTAGTCGAACTTAGCAATAGATAAGAAAAAATAAATATGTATGTCATATATACATATTGAACATACAGAAACTTAACAAAACAAATGTAATACAATAATAATAATAAATATTTAATATAACTATTATTACACAAATCAAATAGAATGACTGTTATCTAAACTACATTAAGGCGGTCTGCATTCCCATACGCATAGCTATGTTGCAGACCATGTACGTGCAGGATCCGGATGTATAAGGAACGACAGTCACACATTGAAGCATTTGTATAATATGGACCATCAGTGCCTGCCTTTAGAAACAGTAACACCATACAGAAAAATTTTATATAATTATATGTATGCACTAGATTTGCTATATGTGCAATCTAAAGAAAAATAAAAATCTTAAAATGGTTTGTACACATTGAATAAATAATTCTTTAGTCATGTACTTGAGATTAGCTTTCTTCAGAAAATTTTAAGATAAGTCAATTAAATAACTAAATTAACATCACACTGTTCCTCCGCAGGGGGAGTTAGAGACTCTTCTGTCCTGACACGCACAACTCTCGCCTCATCCACATTAATAGATCATCTTACGCACGCTGCTAATAGGACCATGTACCTGGTTACACTGAGTCTCCTGTGGATACTATTTCCGGTGCCATCAATGCTCTCATCATATTTATCTTACCATCCTTTCCTTACTCATTCATTCCACATGAACAAAACACCTAAGCGACCTTTTCTGAATCCTATTTATCGCACCAATATAATGCTAAGTCAATATTGTGCGAAATGTACATGTAAACTTTATATTATATGCGTACTTGATTTGAATTGATGAATTAATTATGAATACTTCCTAGAATGCTAAGTAATATCTAATCATATGCAAGAATATGCTGGCGATTTGTGTTAAAGCACATGCTACACCGGCAGTGATGAGCGAGCTGTCAGAGAGTTCTAGAAGCCTTTAGAATCTCCTTTTCATGCAGTAAAGTAAAAAAAAAACTTGTAGCTACCATAGAAGTTTCAGCTCAACAGTATGATACAACAGATATACAAATTTCTAGTTAATTTGGACAAGGCTCAATATTTCTCATAAAATAGGAATTTTTTAAACATAGTAACTGCGTGAAAAATAGATCAAATAAGATTTGTAATACAAATCACTCTCGAAGAGTGGATTGCATATTAAAAAAAAAAAGATTTTTTAAAAAAATAAATTGATGTTTTATATACACAGTCGAACTAGGTTATAATGGGCTCGGGTATAGCGAGTTTACGGCTATGGTTTACGGGTTTACACATGAATACTTGTGTTTGTTGGGACTAAAAAAAAGCAATTCTCGAAAAATGAAAGCAATTAAAGTGAAAGAAGTGTCAGACACGCTGACCGTCACCGACTGTTGGGTTATATAATTTATGACACTACTTAAGATTTCCGGTCGCCTAAACATTGACCACGTTGACGCTTACAACTTATTATTAAGCATCAAACAAAAGTGTCAAATAAAAAACAGACATCCGAAAATGCCATTTTAGAATCTCATTCCCTTTTTACATTTGTGTTTTTCACTGAATTCAAATTTATTATGAAATCGTCTAAAGTAATGGTTGTACGCGTCGGCAATGTTGTATTGACAATTTGACATTCGACTTTTCGGTTAAAAAGTGGCCCAAAAAGTTGATTTACAAACATGTCTACTAACAAAAAAAGTGTCTATCGATTCGTGAGAAAATCAAAATCATTTGTGAATCACAGCGTGAAAAATGTTTAAGTTTGTAAATTTTTTCATTATCTTCTTCAACAGTTTCAACATTATTGAAAAATAAGAATGTTTACTTGTCGGTATTTGAAAACAACATCACGGCAACAAAAAAAAAAAATAGAAGATGCGATGTTAATGCAGTATTATTAAAATGGACCCACCCACCCAAAGAAGTGCCAAATTCGCAAAATAGTTCAGGAAAAATGATTTTACGTGCACAATTTAGTCGGTCCCCTCATCCTCGTTATAACCAAGTTCGACAGTATTAATAACTGTGTTGTCTTCTTAAGACTCCAATTAAAACTATTTAAACTAACATACATTAATCTTGTTTGACTTATTTTCAATATGAAAAATGGATTTCATTCAATTAAATAATAGGTGACAATTTAAAAATAAATCTATCATAATCAAGTGGCAAGGAGGGTCTGTTATTTGTATTACATAATAGTACATATATATGTATTAATTGAACTACATAATATAATTTTTTTAAACATAAATACATAAAACATTAATTTCGGTTTCTTCTCCAATCATTTTCTTTGATCATCTTCTTGGTTAATATGGTTCATCAAAAGATTTTAAGGAAAGACAGACAAAGGCAATTATTTTATAAATAAAAACAAAATACTTTGTTTAAACCACTATTTATTGATTATTTAACATGTTTCGATACCTATGATATCTTCTTCAGGAAACAATGTATGTGTACTGAAATTAAAAATAAAAATATGTTTTTATCTATGCTTGTATTTTTAATTTCAGTATACATTGTTTCCTGAAGAAGATACCATAGGTATCGAAACATGTTGAATAATCAATAAATAGTGGTTTTAATTTATATAAATTGTTTTATTATTTATATAAAATGAAGCCACAAAGTAATTTTGCTAATATTGAAGAAGCAATTATTTCAGTTAGAATGTAGATAAGAATTACATATACACAATATGAGGATTTTGGGAAAAAGTTATCACTTCATTCATTATCCAGTCTGCTGTACTGGATGTCTACTTCACTCTCCTATGCTTAAAAAACTTATTAAAATTTTTTTGATCATTAGTTTTTGGCATTTTCGGAAACACAACAAGCAAATCTATCACATGTTTAAAACTAAAATTCATAATCTTTTGTGAATCACTTATAAATAACTTGTCTATTGCGATTAGGGATCTCTGTATTGAGGGCTGTAAGTATCCAAATTTAACGACTGAAGCAAAATCTGTATACAATTGTTTAACGCCATCTTTCGAATGATGCCTGAAAAAGAGATTTATCGAGTAGTTTTGTTTTGATAGGTGTTGAAAGTGGGCAAGTTTGTGAATGTTTGCAACCATGGGAAAACAGCAATATCGGTCAGTGATTCCATTCCTTTTTTTTGGGTGGGAAGACGTGTGAGGAAATCAAAGTGAAGTTGCAGGCCGTTTATAAGGACCATGAACCTTCGATGACTACTATCAGATATTGGTTTAATGAATTCAAGCGTGGCTGAACATTTGTTTTTGATGAAGAGGGCCTAGGCTGTATGACTGAGGTGACTATAGAGGATATGGTCAACAAAATCCATGCTATCGTGTTAGCAGACTCAGAAAGAGAGTTTCGTGACTGTTGGCGAAACTTAGATCATCTAGGTTCAAGTATAGGTGTTTTAGGTTTGGGAAAAACTGTATTATAACAGACAGCTTATTTTAATTTTATTGTTTTTAAAAATTAATCTATATATAAATTCTTCTGCTTCTCTTAGGCATGAGATGCTGTTAAGATTTAATTTGTCAGAAAACGATTAAAGAGCATTGTATTTTGTGTATTAGGTTTTGATCTGGTGGGTACTAGGTTTGTATTATTTTTTTAAATCTCAATTTTTTAGGTAGGTACCATGCAGATACTGAATTCACAAAGTTTTTTGCCTACTTGCTGGGATCAAAAAGTATCAAAATGTACGTTGACAGAGTAGAGATGTAGTCACCATAATAACGAGTATGACGTACAATTGGTTTTTTTTTGAGGGGGAGGGGTGGTGAGCTAAGACATTTACAGCCACAAAACAATAAATGCATTAAGTAGAGAGCGCTAAATACTAGATACTTCCACTACAGCATTATTTCACTCTTTAGTAATATGACAACACAATTTAAATACTACATTTTTGACACCAATACACCATCAAATGGAAACGACAGTACTTTAATGATATTTTGAGTCATTTGCATTTATCTTTGTGTGGTGTTATGCATCACTAAACCAACACATAAACATTTTAAATTTCGTTGTTATGGATATATTTACAAATATAAATTTTTCAAATAACATAATAAAATATGCTAATGTGTCAACAGTCATGAAAATCATATTTATTTACATATTAAATATAAAATTACAGTGAAATCCCATTTATAAGTCAAAGTTTTGGAGCAGAATGTGGTTCCCCTAGAAAGTTTTCATACTAAATTGTACTTATTAATCGAATATCGTTATTCAAAGCTATTTTTGGACCCAATAAGATGGGTTTGTCCATTTATTTTTCGGCTAATTAGAATATTTTTGTAAAATGTCCATAATCTGCTTAATTAGCATTGTTTGTTTTCTCACTCATTTTCAGTATGCTAAAAAAAGATGACAAATGTCTTGTGCGTCTTCAATTTTTAAATCTTTATCTTCATTACCGCGACGCATTAACTTAGCTCGCATGCTTTTTTCTCTCGCTCGTTTTCTTTACATTAGAAAAAGATAGTAAATATTATCTTTGCGCCCTTATAGGTAACATGATTCCCCCAGTTGCTGGTCTGAGAATGTCAGTGCTTGCCAATCTTCTGTTCCGTATTATTACCATCATTATTTTTGTTCACGTAGCATTTGTATATTTTATTGTACAAACGCTAGTACGCGGTTGAGTTCCTCAGATTTTTCAGTGTTTTATAAATGATTTAATTGGTATTCATTTATTTCTATTTAAGTTTAGTGTCAAAGCATTTTGAAGAACGTTGTTGGCATTTTTCAAATTTTCTCGTATCTTGTTACTTATTTTATTGGCATTGTTTTATATGTAAAGACAAATATTTATATTTCTCTAATATTTACGTGTTAGACATTTTGATATACGCAAATGCGTGGTTTGCGTTGCTTAGACTTTCCCGTATTTTATTAAATTTAAATTAAAACATTTTTAGGACTTTGACTGATAATTTTATATTCTCGAAAATGACATCAATGCGAAACTTGTATTGGACGCCAACAGTTGCTAAAAAATCGAATTAATAATTAATTTAATGACTTTAATGACATACATGATGACAGATAGAATTTAAACGTTGAAAGTCGAGAAATGTCACGGAGGGGAAAGGAGTACGGAAGCGGAGAGTGAAAAAGAACAAGACGACACAGGTGAGTGCGAAATACCGCCGCGACCACCACAAAAAAAGTTTTAAAAGCGCTGGAGACGTTTGTTGCTAACTTCAATACACAATGATACAACAGAGAAATGACAGTGTTGACAATTTCGACGATTATGTCATTATTAAAAATGGCGCGAAAAGATAGTCCATTATAATATATTTTTTTAAATAATGTGATTTGTTTACGTTGTATTTTGACAATTCGTTTGTTATTCTTAAATGTGTGGATAATAGGTATATGTATATAATTACGTCGAGTTGTAATGAAAAAAGTTAATATGTAAAAAAAAACAAATTTTTGAAATTTTTATTTTCATTATTGTAAGTCGTTATTCAAACTCTTTTTCATGATTTTCGGTCCCCTCAACTTCGAATAAACGGGATTTTACTGTAATACCTTGTCGAAATGCAAACAATATTTCAAATTTATGATTTGATCGTAGTAAATACATAGTTACTTTTTAATAGCATTACATATTTAATTGTATAATTTTTCATTTGGCCGAGTGATGCATAACACGGTTCATTTGTCAGACTATATAATTTGATCATAATAAATATATTATAATACCTATTATTATCAGTGGTGTAACATTATTTATTCATCAGACTTTAATTTAATATTTATAAATTCATTATTTTATGTATTAGCATACAATACAAGATGAAAAATAATCGCCATGTAATTTTTTTTCTTGAATAAAATAAATCAACATACCGTGCCCATAAAAAACCCATTATGGATTTATAACCTTAATAGATTTTGAATATAAGTTGACTTAAGAATAAGAATTGAAAATAATAAAAAATCATAAATATATACGAGAGTTCCATGTGACCCCATGGAAAGGCAGGATGTGTAAACCTGTTGTTTAAATTAGAAGATGTAACTGGTGAAGCTGGCGCTCCATGCACTGACGGCCGTCCACGAAGGGAAGTTACTGACAAAGGCCTTGAGCACAGGGTCGGCCTTGTGGGGTCCGTGGAGATAGTGGCCCACCACGTTCATGTCCAGCCAGTAATGAGGGGACTCAGAAAAGGAATGCTGAGAAATACAAAATGTTGTTGTTTTGGAAAAATAGATTATGGTATATTACTGTTTCTTTACATAAAATTGTAAAAATAATTTAATATTCGTATAGTGTAAACTTGTGCATATCTACGAAACTAAATTTTGCATTTATCAAACCAAAATCCTTTAAATTTTATCAACATATAGTTATTACTTTTTTTATCACCCTGACGAAGGATAGGTATTTTTCGAAACTGGTTGGTGAATATAAGTAATTCAGTGGTTAAAAACAAAGTTAATGAATTATTTATTACAAAAAAATATTATTTAAAAAAATCTTACCACAATGTCCAGATGAAAATGCCACGGTGTTTCATGATCCGAGCCTGTAGCAAAGTATATAAAGTATGACTCTCTTCCATTCCACGGAGGGTTGGCCAACGGTTTTTTGCCAGCAAGGATGCTCCAACTCTTTAATGATGCCCCCAGGACTGGGGATATCATGACTCCTATATGATCCGGACCTAATAAATAAGTCAATTACAATTTTATATGCGACAAGTTAAGCATATACACTGTCCTGCTCATTGTATGCCATTCTTACGAAATCCATAAATTTTTTCTTTTTTTACATTATGTTGATATGTTTAATATGTTTTATTTCAGAACACAATACTACAATATGCATTGTACCAATATACATGTATATAAAAATTAAGTTAACTTGTAGATCCCATGTTTAATTGTTTGCAAGATATCTTAATTTTTAATTAATTTTCACGTTAATACAAAAAGATGAATTATTATTCAATGGGGCAGGGTGAAGCAGGGTGAAGTGGGGTGGGGTGGGGCACCTAAGTAATGCTAACTTAAAATTTTGGAATGAGATCATGGAAAATTGTAGAAAAAGTCAACAAGCCGGACAGGGTATTAAAAGTATGAAGAAGATAAGGATTACATTCCTATGAATATTTAAATAAGCAATCAAATACCAACCTGTCATTTTAAAGTGGAATCTCCTCAAGGTCGAGTTGACTACCTCTTCATTAGTCAGCTGCAGCGTAGCAGCCAGGGGGATGGAGGGGGGTGGTCCGGCCAGCCAATGGGTATCCTGGATGAGCCCTCGCACTGGGAGCAGGTAAGGCATGCCACAGAACAAGAGGTCGTTGCACTCAGGGGTGCCAATCTCAACGGCCCGGCGCATTGACGGAACTGAAACAAGTGAATATATATTTTTAGAGTAACAATCGCAATGTTTTATTAGAAAATATTATAATATTAAAATATTTCTACTTTCATTTTTCCAGTTTGAAATTTGAGAAATTCTATGCGAATTACATACTCTTTGGGGCTAATAGTTAAACTTCTAATAAATGTCACCTAAATAATAAATGACGTTATTTGTTACTTAAATCATGCGAGAGAGGAAGGATTGAATAGAAAGAGACGACAATAAAATTGTTGATTTTTTCGCATTCAAGACAAGAGTCAAAAATAACTTGTATCTTGAGTCTTTTCATATAAATATTATGGAATGAAATAATATGTGTGGTAAAATTTTAAATGGTTATAAACTTCTTGGAAAAAAAATCACAACGTAAGTTGATAATTTTTACCATTCCTATAATAATTATCTATTTGATTTAACAATATAAATTACATAGTTCAATGTACATATACATATTATGTAGTGCAGATAAATTACTTTCTATTAGAAATACATATGCTTAAAGACAAATAATTTTATCAATACATGACAGACCTGTCTGATTGATACAAATGTATTTGTTATAGTCATATAAATGAATAAACACATACATATTTTAATATTTTAGACATAAAAATGCTGATAACTAAATAACAATAATATTATAAATTATTTTCAGGATTTTCTCGAACTGACCATTGAATGTGTGGACTCATGTGAACTTCCTAAATTGGATGGCAAAAGAGTGGTTGACATAAACCAATTCTTTTCTTAAATTAATCAAATTTACTCCCGCAAATCGATGTTTAGGTGCACAGGAACGAATATTGACAAACGAATATATATGTGAAAGAACGTAAGGTTTTATTTCTAAGTTTAGTTTAATGTGTGGATAAAATTTTGTTTTGAATACGTGTAAAGAAAAAACGACAAAATTCTGAAGAACGATAATATGCTCGATGAACAACTAATTTATTAACAGTGAATAATAATACTTTTGTCATATTTTCATTTATATTTTAATATTAAATATATATATAATTTATTAAAACAATAAATAAATATTTAAAAAAAGTTTTTTTATTACAACCGGAGTATGATTAATATATGATAATAGCATAAATAGTTTTCTCTTCACAAATACAGCTGCTTCAAATTTATCAGTATGAATTTACATCCATTTTTTCCTAATTGTAATATTTTATAATCATATGTTTATCGACACAAACAATGGTTTTTATCATAAACATAATAATTCTTCATAGTATAAACATAACAATTCTTAGGTGAGAACTTTAACAAATTATTTAATTTTCGCTTGATAATTTCAAATGGCAACACATATGTATTATGAATGTTGAAGAAATGGCTATTTTCTGATAGGAATTTAAGAAAACCGACAATTGTTTATTTGTCCTTTTCTATTGATACCTTTCACTCTAGCAATATTTACGTAAATAATAATGCACTTTTATGTTTACTTGATATTGTAAAAGAATTAACTATTAGTCTCATCTTGAAAGGGTATGCAAAATGCAAAAATATCTCGAAATTCAAACTGGAAAAATAAAAGTTGCCCCTTAAACACAATAATATTAATAAAATCTGATGTCGTCCTTTCAAAAATCAAATATAAAATAAATAATAATGTTCTAAGTAACTACTGTCATGGACTTCCGAGTCCCATGAGGCCATTAAAGAAGAAGAATGGCACATGATGGCACATGATGACAATGATCTCTCACCTCAGAGAATTGTTGATAAAGGTCAGTATGTATCCATGTGTTATTCTATTGTGCATACAAAATACAACAAGTGATGAATCATAACTTGCTCTGTGTTCAAATGTACTGTCCTTGAGCAACTTTAGACACGAGTGTCTGAGACAAGTCTTATCCGTGCACACGAGCCATAAGACCTTACCTCACCCTTCTTAAGAATCAATTTTATTAAAAAATTCCATGTATGAGAACAGAGGGTTTAGTAATATGTGTAGTATTTGTACATTAACATAAATATATTTATTACCATATCCATCTACCGAATGTGGGCTGTTGGCATCTAAATCTATCATCCAGAAGCCGGAGCTACGTGCTGTGATGTTCCCCGTGCGGTCTAGAAAAGTACGCTGGGTGTGTGTGACCATGAAGCGCTGCGGTGCGGGGCGCGTCACATCGCCCGAGTAGGGGAAGCCCCACGGAGTGAGTATGATCAATCCTAGACTCACTAAGATTACGCCCAACAGCCAGTTCACCTGAAAAACCCAAGATGTATTATGTTTTATTGCAATATTTGTTTATCACATTATAGAATTCAAGATGAAACATGCATCATACAAGTACGTGAACAGAGCAAACATCTAACAGGTTCTATTTAAAAGTTTTTTTGAGAAACAATTATTAAAAATATGGTCACTTCCAATGAGAAAAAACAGATGTTTAAATTATAAAAAAGATGAAATTTGATGACAATCTATAGAATCATTATAGTAAAATTGATAAAAATGTTTACTGGCAATAGAATATTCCAGGTTCTAGTTCCAGTAATGACTATATTTTTTTGATAGATAGATTTTTTGTGATTTATCAATTTTTAAAATGTAAAATATACAGTTAAAGATACACTTGATTTTATCATCCATGGTATTCTAAATAGCCACTAATGAAGTGCACTACGTATGGACTTTGTAATGTTGCTAATAATAATGCTGTGGAAATACGATGAGCTCTATGTCACTAGATGTTGTATTCTTCTAAACCAGAAGCGCTCTGCCTGTGAATAAAAACAATCATTCAGAACCATTTTGTTGTAAAAAGTATACCTGTGGGTGTTATTTTCTATTCTTCACAAATATTAATATTTTTCTAGCAAAATTCTAACCACATTTAAAATGTAATGAAACGCATTCATTGAAGTCCAATTCAAATACAGATTTGTGTTTTATTGCTAGTTGAAAACATTTAGCAACCGTGTCAATTCAAACGAAGATGTGTATTTAGAACTCCGCACTATGCAAGCTAGAAAAGCGATGTGTTTAGTTTGAATATGTTTGGGATAGATTTTGTAAAAAATTATGCTATGTTTATAATTAACATGCCAACTTCATGGGTATACGATCCTGATAATCGTGAACAAAAAATAAATATATCTCTACTTAAAAAATGATTTTTTTAAAGAATTGAATAAAGAAATGACTCACTAATTTCCACGGCGACTCAGCTCCCAAAATGAGAGGTCCAACCCAGCCGAGGACACACAGAAACAGCACACTCACTAGACCACCGACCACCAACTAAAAATATTTTATTGTTCGGAACTCATTTACAAATTGTACATCATTTTAAATTAAGCAGCATCACAATTCAATAAAAGACTAAAACACAGGATAATATTTAAATACAAAAACATAAACACTCAATAAATTCACTTGTCATGTTCTTTATGATTATGAAATTAATTAGTTTTAAACTTTTGTATCTCAAAAATAAACTTAATTAGGTTCAATGTAGGTTAATAATCCCACAATCATTAAGAAAATATAATATTATTTGAAGATGGAGTTGTGTCCTAACTCCGTTACGACAATAAAAATTTCACAATCAATAGGGTATATCAAACAATTCAATTTATAATACGAAACAACATTATTTGCAAAATAAATTCAATAAATGTAACATAAATTTCAAATTTGTACTGTACTATCAAGAGTGTCTTGTTTTGCTTGTCTCCGCTTATAATCTTAGGTCTAGCGCACATTGCGTTTTTTTATATATGCACTGTGACTTTAAACTGTATATTTTCAGTTCAGTATTGTTGCCAACCAAACAAAAAGTGGTCGCCTCAAGTCAGTTCGCTAGGGCACGAGCGGATTTGCCCGACCGAAGTCGAGATCCTCACACTCGCTCCAAACCGTCGGTGGACACGGATACGAAAGCCGGTACCGGACCGAGGGGTCGGGGCAGAAGACTGCTGGACGGCGAGGCTCCAAGGGATGAGGCGGGATGCAAAATGAAACACTTGCTTAAGGTGTATTCAGTGCACCGCAGTATGTAGCTTGTTGTGTAGAGACGAGACGTTTGACGAGAAGTGAGCTCCATACTGCGGTGCGCTTCTATTTATTCAAGATGAGTGGACGTGCGCCGTTACCAGCGCACGCCACCCCAAAACCACCCACCGTGCCAATCAGGGCGCGTTTACAGGCCTAACCGCGCCCCAAGCGACACGGCGTTCGGCGCCGCCTGTCGGCCGGATAGCGCAACATCGCGCCATTTTTCGGTCGCGAGCTGACAGGCGGCAGAAGCCGTTTTGCGGAGACAAACAATTAAATATTATACTTAAAATTAACAATTGGGGATATCACGAGTAGTGAATTCTGTAGTCAATATCGCGACCCGTGATATCCCGTAACAAGAATTATCCGGCCAGTGTTTTCTTTCGAGTTATTTTGTTTTTTGTGATTTCGTTATCTCGGAATGTTCGCTAAGCGGGTTTCTTGCCAGTGGCGGGTGCTGCGAAGGGCCTTTTGATAGGAAATGTAACACTGGCGGGATAATTTTGTATGGGTGCCGCGGACTACGACATTTGTTTATTTCTACTGTTGTCCGCGGCACTAAATACACTAAATTCAAACAACAGTGGCGGCGTACCGGCGGGTGGGCAAAGGTTTATTGTGTTCCCAATCCCGCGGCACGCCGCGTAAAACAAATAATAATTATTTATACGTAAATAATAACATTTCAAATTTAAATAACAAATATGTAATATCTTATTTCATGGCACTAGTCTCTGTGTGCAACACTCCCCCCGTGCGGCTTGGCCGTACTACGACGGTGCACAGAGAGGCTTCGTTGGTAGAACTATGATGCGGGTAGCTGGTCGTGTGTAGTCCCCGGTTGCTGTCCGGATCCGCACCGCTCGTACCTGCCCGTCGGCTGCTGGTCTTGCCTCGATGATAATCCCCCGTGGCCATGTGTTGCGTGGCAAGGTGGCGTCGGTGATAATGGCCAATTCGCCCTCGCGGATTGGTGGAGCTGGCTCCTGCCACTTGTGTCGAAGTGCGAGCGTTGGCAGGTACTCGCGCATCCATCGACGCCAAAACATGTCGGCGAGCTGCTGCGCCACCTGCCACTGTTTCCTTAGACAGGTCTGTTCATCGAGGGCTCCGTAGACGGCCAGGTGTTGTTGTCGTCCGGCCGCTCCCATCAGCAGGTGGTTTGGTGTGAGTGGCGAATTGTCCCGCGGGTCCACGGAGACATGGGTCAACGGGCGGCTGTTCACTGTAAATTCCGCTTCGGCCAGGGTAGTCCGCAAGGTTTCCTCTCGCGGAGCCCGTTCCTTTGTTGTTGCTTCGAGCGCCCGCTTGACTGAGCGGACGAGGCTTTCCCAGGCTCCGCCCATATGGGGGGCGAGCGGGGGGTTGAAAGTCCAATCAACCCCCACCTCCGCTAGGTGTTCCACAACCCGCGGCTCTTGTCTTAGATCCGCCAGCGCGCTGGCCAATTCTCGGTCGGCGCCGCGGAAATTGGTTCCGTTGTCGCTGTAGAGGTGCCGCGGGTGGCCGCGGCGAGCTGCCATTCTTCTGAGGGCCATTATGGCTGAATCAGCCGTCAGTGATGCGGCCAGCTCCAGGTGCACGGCGCGTGTTGTCATGCAGGTGAATAAGGCGCCGTACCGCTTCTCGCGCCGGCGTCCTACTGTCACCTCCATCGGGCCGAAGTAGTCGAGGCCGCAATGGGTGAACGGTGGTGTGTGGTGAGCCAGGCGGGCTTCCGGGAGCTGTCCCATCAGTGGCGGCTGTGGACGACTGCGTCCATTCCGGCAGGCCTGGCATTGGAACTGTACCCGGCGCACGGCGGGTCTCAGTTTCAGCACGAAGAAGTTTTCCCGGACGTCGCTCACTGTCCGCTCCGTGCCGGGATGACCCGCGCTCTCGTGATAGTGACGTATCATGAGCCGGGTGTATGGGTGATTTCCGTCCAAGATGATGGGGTTTCGCAGGCCTGGCGAGATGTCGACGTCGGTCGTCCCGGTCAGGCGTGTTCCCATGCGGATGACGCTGTTGTCGTCTAGGTGGGGGGTGAGTTGGTAGAGTCGTCCGTTTCGTGGTAGAGCCTCCCCCCGTTGCAACAGCCGGATCTCGGGCCCGAAATCCGCGGCCTGGGTTTGTAGTATCCAGGCCCGCTCGGCGCGGTCCCGCTCGTCCGTTGTCAAATTTTGGGCCGATACCTCACCTCGAGGTCGGCGGCAGTTGTGGGCAAATCGGCGGACCCACGCAGTTGTCCGAATGAGGCGGGTCCACGACGAAAAACGCTCGAGGTTCGGCATCGCTCCTCCAGCTGTTTTGGCGTGGCGGGTCACCGTCACCGTTTCGGGCCTGACCTCCATCTCGAGTTTGTCAGGCGGAGGCCTGCTCACCTCCCGTGGCCATGCTGCTTCCGGTTGCTTGAGGAATGCGGGGCCCCTGAACCACCTCCCGGCGGTCGACAAGTCAGGGGGCTCTCCGTCCCTGGTCCCCAAGTCCGCTGGGTTTTGGGCTGTAGGCACCCATCTCCAGCCGTCGGCCCCCACCAGCTCGTCTATTTCTCCGAGCCGGTTGGCGACAAATGTGGAATAGGACCTGGGGTCGGTCCGGATCCACGCCAGGACGGTGGACGAGTCAGTCCACAGAATCGTCCTCTCAACCCTGCACACGTGCTCTGTTTTTATGACGGCGGCTAGGCGAGCCGCCATCAGAGCCGCCTGCAGCTCAAGCCGTGGTATAGAGAGTGGCTTGAGCGGGGCCACCTTACACTTTGCCGAGATGAAGGCTACGTCCGAGCCGCCCTCTCCTGTCTCGACAAAGTAGGCGACCGTGCAGCACGCTAGCTCTGAGGCGTCGCAGAAGATGTGCAGGGTCGGTCGGCTTCTCCGACTCGCCACGCTCTGGCGTGGCACGGCGCACTGACTCGTGCGGAGGAGCCGGTGCCAATCTTGCCATTTGTCCGCGTGCTCGGGACGGATCGGGTCATCCCACCCGACCTTTGAGCGCCACACTTGTTGTAGAAGTATCTTCGACCGGATTAGTAGGCAAGCTACAAAGCCCACCGGGTCGAAGATTCGCATTACGGCGCTCAGTAACTGTCTCTTGGTGGGGCGATCCTTGGCCTTCAGTTCTGGCAAGTTCACGAACTGAAAGAGGAATTTGTCTGCTGCTGGATCCCACGTTATGCCGAGCACGCGTTCAGTAGTTGTTTCTTCACTGATGATTCGCACCGGTTCCACGGCACGAAGTGACGGCGGGATGTGGCTCAGGACCTCTGGGCTATTGGAGGCCCAGTTCGCCAGATGCATGCCGCCTCGACGAAGCACCTCGGTCACATTGCGGGTCATCTCGATGGCCTGCTCCGGGGTGTCCATTGCGTCGAGGTAGTCGTCCATGTAAAACTTGTCCTGGACGGCGGCAGAGGCGTCTGGGAATTCCGTGGCGCTGGCGTCGGCGATCCGATTTCTGACAAACTGCGCGCTGCTGGGCGAGCAAGTCGCTCCGAATACCATTGATGTCATTTGGTATGTGCGTGGTGCGGCCTCGCCCGGCCTTTTCCACCAAAACAGCTGCGCGCACTGATCCTGTGGCTTGATTTTCACCCGCAGGAACATTTCCCGGACGTCGGCTGCCAGAGCCACCCGTCCTTCCCGGAACCGAAAGATGTTGCCCAACAGTGATGATAGTAGGTCCGGGCCTGTCAACAGGGCGTCATTCAGGGAGACGCCCCGGCATTTGCTTGCCGCATCGAATACAATCCTGATTTTTCCAGGTTTGTTGGGATTGAAGACGGCGAAGTGCGGCAAGTACCAGCGGTGGCTCCCCAAACGGGCCACCTCATCCTCTGACAGGGGACGAGCATATCCCTTGTCGAGGTACTCAGCCATCTTCGCCCTGTAGGCGCTGGCGTAGGCCGGATCTTTATCCATCTTCCTTTCGATGCTGATTAGTCGGTTGATGGCGCACTGTTGGTTGTCGGGAAGGACTGTTTCCTCTTTGGCCCAGAGTAGCCCGGTTTCCCATTGTCCGGTCGGGAGGCGCCTCGTTGTAGATTCCATCACCGCGGTGGCTCGGGCCACGTTCGCGTTGATGCGGGTCGCGGTCGTGATTCCCAACGAATCCACCGCGTAATGCTCCCGCACGAGCGCCTCCAGGCGCGTGTCGGCGGCGGTACCGCTAGCCGCGGCGAGTGCTAGCACGGTCGCACCGGTTGTGTGTGGGCGGTAGGTGGTGGCTCCATGAGATGTCCACCCGAGGACCGTTCTGGACAGGACCCCTTGGCCTTGTGTCATTGTACATTCGCGGCTCACGATCAGATGGGCGTGGTCCTGTCCGATTAGTAGTTGTGGTGACACTTCGATGGCCTCGGCGTGGCCCACACACGGTTTCCCTCCCTGATGCGTCATTGTCCATTGGGAGGGCAAAGCAAGTCCGCGGACCGTGCTTGCTTGCAGCGGGTACTCGGCCCCGCCGCCGCGGATGGTCAGGTTCACTGACTGGGACCGGGCGTCCGAAGAACACATTCCGTTGGCTCCGTGGATGCGTAATTGACGCACCGGTCCCCTGGCCCCGACGGCACTGGCCACTGTTGCCTCGATGAGGGTTACCGTGGATCCCTCATCGAGTAACGCGTAGAGTCTTTTCCGCCCCCGGGGGCCGGAAATTGTCACTGGGAGGACCTTTAGCAACACTTGGTCCTCCTGGCCTCCCGAGAGGCTCGCTTGGCTTGTACCGACGGAAGCCAGCTGATCATCCTTCAGTCAGGATCTGCCCGACGATGCACCGGAGGCCGCGTTGCCTGCCGCCGACGGTGCTCGTGCTCGTGACCCCCCATGTAGTAGGCGATGGTGGGGTCTACGACATCCGCTTGCTGCACAGCGCTTTCCCCGGCACTGCTGTGATCGGTGTCCCGGACCGAGGCACGTGAAGCACACTTCCGAAATTTTTACTAACGCCCATCGGTCCGGTACCGATTTCCGCGCGAAGTCGTGGCACTCGGCGAGACCGTGCCGAGTCGAGTGGCATGCTTGGCACTGCACACTTTCGGATGAGTTCAGGTTCGCGTTCACGTTTTCTTTTGAATCTTCCTCAGGCGCGGCCTCTATGGCGAGGTGCACCTGCCCGCTCCGGCGGGTGGGATGGTTTGTGACGCTGATGGACAGGCATCCGGCGTTCGGCGCCACCGCGGTTACTTTGGTCAGCCAGGTGGAGAAGTCCTTGACGGCGATGTCCGGCGACTGGTCGACTCTTGATAACATCCAGATACTTTTAAAGTGTGCTGGCAGCTTGCTGACCATCTCCGCCAGTAGTCGTGGTGATACCAGGTGTTTCGTGTCGAATGCCTCGACCGTGGCGACGACATTCCTGACCGCCACGGCGTAGTCCACGATAGCTTCCGTGGGGGCGGTTTCCGACAGCTTGGTGTAACGCTGGATCCGATCCAGCATGTGGCTGATGATGGTGTCGGGCCGCCCGTACCAGCGTTCCAGCGTGGTTACTATTTCCATCACGTTGTTGGGGTCGATCAGTAATGCCGCCACGGTCTCGCGTGCTTTCCCTTTCAGGGCGCGTTGCAGGCGCATCAGGTTCTCCGCTGGGTTCAGGTCGCAGAGCGCGGTGGATTGGTCGTATTGAGCTTTGAACGTTGGCCATTCCAAGGCATCACCGCTGAATGGCGGCAGATCTCTGGCGCTTGACTGGCGCGCCATAAATGCGTTCATCGGCTGTGCGTGCACCCAATCGCTCGTTCCGCGATGTCTGGCGGCCTCATCTGGAGTCGCGTGTGCAGTGGCGTATGGCATGGCGTATGGTGCGGCGTATGGTGCGGCGCTTGCCGCTGATCCCCAGACGGCACGTGGTGGTGACGACCATGCTTCGGCGGCGGCGTTTGGACTGGCCGCGCCCGCGGCGCTCGGCCGGGTGAGGTCGATTGTGTTGCCCGTTGCACCGGCGGCGGCTCCTTCGGGAGCATGTGGTGCGACGGACTGGAATCCCGTGGGCCCGGCGTTAGTTCGCGCGTCCGGCTCGGGCCCCCAGGAGATCATAGTTGACATGGTCGGGCCGGTCCGTCCGGCTGTTCCGAGCATGGCTACAGGCTGAATCGGTGTCGTGGTGCTCCACACTCTCCTTGATTCAGGCGGAGCGGCCGGTCCGACCGCTCCGAGCGCCATCCGTGATGCGTCCTCCCAAGGTGCCGCCGATGCAGGCGGGGCGGCCGGTCCGACCGCTCCGAGCGCCATCCGTGATGCGTCCTCCCAAGGTGCCGCCGATGCAGGCGGGGCGGCCGGTCCGACCGCTCCGAGCGCCATCCGTGATGCGTCCTCCCAAGGTGCCGCCGATGCAGGCGGGGCGGCCGGTCCGACCGCTCCGAGCGCCATCCGTGATGCGTCCTCCCAGGACGCCGTAGAAACCGGCGGAGCGGCCGGTCCGACCGCTCCGAGCGCCATCCGTGATGTAGGTGAACCGGTCGGTCCGACCGTTCCGTAGTCCGCATCCTGCGTCATCGCTGGTGCCGGACTCCATGGTGCTGCCATTGGCTGCCCCTGACTCTGCACTTGATAGTAGGCGTCCATCCGTGCGTGTTGTAGTTCCAGGTTCAGGCGATGGTTTTCTTCCATTAACCTACGCTGCCTCCTTTCCCATCGGATATTGGCCCGCAGTCGACGAACCGTGTTCTCCGTTGACGTAGAAGAACCCCGGCGAGATCCGCGCTCATCCCTGGATCTGCTGTCGTCCGAACTCGAGCGTGACGATCCGCGCCGCGGCGGTAAATCCTCTTCCTGTCGCGGCGTATCGTCCTCCTCCCGTTCCGATCTTCGTGCATCCGATCTCAGTCCGGATCGCGACATTTCGTTTCCGGACCACCGACGCTAGCTAGTTGACCTGAGGCAATCCGACTCCGAAGGACCAGTTGTTGCCAACCAAACAAAAAGTGGTCGCCTCAAGTCAGTTCGCTAGGGCACGAGCGGATTTGCCCGACCGAAGTCGAGATCCTCACACTCGCTCCAAACCGTCGGTGGACACGGATACGAAAGCCGGTACCGGACCGAGGGGTCGGGGCAGAAGACTGCTGGACGGCGAGGTTCCGAGGGATGAGGCGGGATGCAAAATGAAACACTTGCTTAAGGTGTATTCAGTGCACCGCAGTATGTAGCTTGTTGTGTAGAGACGAGACGTTTGACGAGAAGTGAGCTCCATACTGCGGTGCGCTTCTATTTATTCAAGATGAGTGGACGTGCGCCGTTACCAGCGCACGCCACCCCAAAACCACCCACCGTGCCAATCAGGGCGCGTTTACAGGCCTAACCGCGCCCCAAGCGACACGGCGTTCGGCGCCGCCTGTCGGCCGGATAGCGCAACATCGCGCCATTTTTCGGTCGCGAGCTGACAGGCGGCAGAAGCCGTTTTGCGGAGACAAACAATTAAATATTATACTTAAAATTAACAATTGGGGATATCACGAGTAGTGAATTCTGTAGTCAATATCGCGACCCGTGATATCCCGTAACAAGAATTATCCGGCCAGTGTTTTCTTTCGAGTTATTTTGTTTTTTGTGATTTCGTTATCTCGGAATGTTCGCTAAGCGGGTTTCTTGCCAGTGGCGGGTGCTGCGAAGGGCCTTTTGATAGGAAATGTAACACTGGCGGGATAATTTTGTATGGGTGCCGCGGACTACGACATTTGTTTATTTCTACTGTTGTCCGCGGCACTAAATACACTAAATTCAAACAACAGTGGCGGCGTACCGGCGGGTGGGCAAAGGTTTATTGTGTTCCCAATCCCGCGGCACGCCGCGTAAAACAAATAATAATTATTTATACGTAAATAATAAC
>CM062856.1:24220434-24286583 GCA_031772225.1 Eubasilissa splendida | reverse complement strand
ATAACAATGACATACTACAATCACAATAAAAACCATTTAAAAATAAGCATATTATTTGTGTACTATCACCGTCAGAGTCTGAAATTTCTTCAGATTCAGGGTCCGATTTTTCTGAATCACTTTTCGACTCAGTTCTACTAGTAATCAGTGATGACTGTGGAAATTTACAGCGATTGTAAGACGCCATGAGAAGATGAATAAGGTGAGAATTGCGTGTTTAGTTGGTGCTCCGTCCTTTCCGCCTACCCCTGTGATGGTAAGTTAGTTAATGGTAATTAATAATATTTATATTATTTTATAGGGTATCTGTGATGGAGCAGGAGCTATCGTACTGGCCAATGAGGAGGCCCTGAAGGCCCAGTCCCTTACCCCCCTGGCTCGCCTCTCAGGGTGGGCATCCGTCGGAGTGGAGCCCAAGATCATGGGCATCGGTCCTGTCAATGCCATTCAGAACCTGCTCAAAGCCACCAAGCTCACACTCAATGACATTGACCTTGTTGAGGTAATGTATAAGAGTTTGAGGATTCTCTCTGTTGCACGTATCATAAAACACAAACAGTTAAAACATGTGTTGTACTGTAATGTGTCTATAAATGAGAAAGCGTATGATGAATTAAAATTAATAGACCCTCTTTGTAGAAAGGGATAAATGATGTCATTTTTTCAGTAACTGTTAAACTGCATTCTTACATTCTCCCTTTCAACACTTTTTTTTTTGCCATCGCTTTAATATTCGATACCTGCATAATTTGTTCCAAGACAAATGGTGTCAGTGTGATATTGACATCCCCTAGGAGTTACATAATATATTTTTATTTATTTATATTAGACCAATTATAAAGTTGATGTTGGACTATGCCTGTCTCATTAGATTTCTGTTGAGACAGGCAATATAGAAGTATTGTGTAAACACTATGAGCTTTCAAAAAATTACTTTTGTATCTTAAAACAGGTTTTTGATATTAAGGCGACTGCAGCAGGACTTGCACCAGAGGCGAGGACTAACCATGAAAACACATAAAGGACTTTTTAAAAGTAAAATGTCATTGTTTATTTCAAGAAATAAAGTGGTACCATTTTTTTTCTTAGTGTACAAATGTAAATTGGCATACTATTTCAAATATGTAATTATTTTTAATTGCATCAAAAATAATCAGTATGTAACAGTCACGGTTCTCCATATTATCAGTTTTTGATTATCCGAGGTAGGTTCCGTCCGCATTACCTCGCATATTCGGAGCTTTACTGTATGTTTTTTTCATTCTGTATAAACCTTCCTATAATAGCTGTAGTATCCATTTTTTATTCTTATGTTATCTGTTGCCAATCTGTCATTTAAAACCACTAGTGTGGTAGTTTAGAATCCACATAAAAGATTGAAGGAAAATCCAACCTAATCATTTTCCATTCAGTACACAAGCAGCTCATGGTACCTATATAATGCTCATTACCTATACATGCAAAATATGATTTCTCTAGATTAACGAAGCTTTCGGAGTGCAGACCTTGGCCTGCGCCCGTGCCCTCAATCTGGACTTGAATAAATTGAATTTGAACGGAGGAGCTATCGCTCTAGGACATCCTCTGGCAGCTTCAGGAGCCAGGATCACGACCCACCTTGTGCATGAGCTTAAGTATGCGTTACATTCTATAAAATTATTCAAGTTACAATATTTTTATTTCAAAATATTTACTCATAAAAAAGCCTTTGATAATTTACTTTAGCAGAATGGAACCCGAAGCAAATCTCCCCAGAGATAAATTAATTTGACATATCTCAGATTTCAGACCTGAAATATGTATGTGTAGAAAAGTATAAAAAAAAAGCGTAAGAAAGGAGAGAAACTTTGCCATTCAAAAACAATACTATCAACAATCTTTTCATATTTATTAAATATTTAACTTCACTAAAGCATTGAAGAATTTTTTGCACCCTTGACAAAAAATCAGTTTCAGTGGTTTATCATTCATTGTCACCTATACCCATCCGGAGACAGATGTTTCTTAAACCATTGAAATGTAAGCTACAACAAAAGCCGACAGGAGAAATTCTATTGTTAAAATAAGAGTAGAGTAGTAGTAGATATTATTATTGTAGATGCATTTCTAATAAAGTAGTTATTTGGGAACATTTGGATGGAAAATTACACAAACCATTTGTTAAAATATAGTGTTTTTCGGAATCCCAGCATTATATTTTTAGCTGGATTCTATCATTTGATGGGATCTAGCTAACACAACAAAAAATCGTATAAAAAGCATTAAACTTTGGATAAACTGTTATTGGTGGCTCAATTGTAACGGTTGGAGGATTAGATTCTAGTGTAGCAGTGATTGCTTGATCGAACACCGATCACACCATTTATTTTTTCACTTGCAAAGTTTATCTCATCACTACTCCAAAAGTAATTCACAATGTTCAAGTTTAAATATTCTTAATTTATTATGATTTATAATAGGAATCATATTTTTTTTACAGGCGCCGTGGACTGAAGAGAGGAATCGGATCAGCTTGCATCGGTGGCGGACAGGGAATCGCACTTCTTATAGAAATGCTTTAATTACTACCTTGAACAATTACTGCGAAAGTTCTAATAGATTCGAGCTCCCAGTCTCTTCAAAACATCTTCAAGCTACATGCGGAAATCATCAACAAAGTGTTAATGGTCCGCTTATACAAGTTTATTGCAATAGATTTGGCTTATCTCAAAAATGTTTCGACAATTAGGAACGACAAACATTTAAATTGGCATTTTTTTACATTGTGCATCAGAATAAGAAAAACAATTGCAATAATAATGCATGAAGTTCATACAAAACCGTGCACAAAATGTATGCAACCGGTTCATTTATCAATATATATAAGCACACACATTTTGTATGTTATTTTAAAACATTTTATAAAAATATATTTATATACAATGTTATGAATATTGATTGCAGTTGATTCAAATTAAATGTGTCAAGCGAAGGATTATTGTTTTTATATACATCGGAATGGATTATATGTTCTTTGTTTTTTTAAAGAATATTTCAAATCTTTATTTTCTTTAATGACAGTCTGTGATATTAAAAAAATTGTCAATTTATATACATTTAAGAGATCAATATCTTTTTGTAATTTTTGTACTCATACATTTTAATGATGAAATAAATCAATGTTACATAAAATAATGGTATATTTTATTTTTGATTTATAGAAAGGGAATTATCTTTTAACCCCAAGTTAACAAACAATAGAAACACTAGATCATTTAAAAAAGGAATATTAAAATTAAACATTAATTATGTACTAATGATAGTAAACCGTTATGTGACGATGATTGGTAACCAATGTTCTATCTAAGTTTGGATTATGGTGTGCTGCGCATGAAAAACATTTAATGCAATTTTAAGGATCAATGCTATTATTTGTGCGCTGGGGGAGAAAATAAGAAAAACATTACCACCAGTATAAGGCTACTGGGAGGGTCTGTATTGACCACATTACTAATGAAGATATATTAAGATACAAATAAATCAAGAAAACTACTAACAACTATCAAGGAAAGACTTAAGACACATTCTCCGCATTGAAAAATATGATGTTACTTGCCAAATAATCAAACATCACAGCATAGGGTAACCACAACAAGAGATTGCCAACTAAGTTCAGAGCTATTATTATTCTTCTCATCGCCCATGCCGCTGCGTTGTGTGTATTCTGGTAGTGCTTGGAAATAAAAAGCGAAACTACAATCAAATCTGTGTTATTTATTCTCATTATTATTCTAATAATGATCTTTTACAGATCATTATGTAGGGAAAGATAGAAGGCAGCAGAGCTAGCAGTGTAGGTAGAAAGAGATTATTTTGGCTGTGTAACCTCAGAAAATGGTTCAATATCCAAAATGTCGGTGATCTTATACAGGATAAATTGTTGGTAACTAATATTTAACTGTTGGTTTACTTTATACTGTACCAGTCACTGTTACAATTGAACATAATCAGTCACAATAATAGTTCAATCATCACTATTATGTACAATTACAGAAACCACCCTTAGTGTGCTATGAAACCAAAATTCCCTTTATTCTATAAAATATAATTTAAATTAAGCAAATAAAAACATATTACAAGTTTTTTTTAAATATTTTAATAACATTGTTAAATTCACAACTGAATGAATGAATGAACTATGAATATGAAGGAAAGGCAAACTGGTTATGACATGACAACTGGATTGACCACAAGAAAAATTGGACTGCCGGGGCATCTCTGAACATCGTCCGATTCTGAAGATAGCAGTCACCTTTAATTGACTTATATTTTTAATTGATAGAACAAAATAAGTACAAAAAATGTCCATTTTTTTTACAGATTTATTAAAATAACTTATTACTTATAATATTATTAATGTAATACTATATTTTTTATTCATCAAATTTGTCTATGTCCCCGAGATCTTAAGAGGCATCAAAGACTGGTGTAATTTGTTGATAGCAGTGTGAACTATGTTTTGGAATGTTTCATCTTCTTCGCAGATGACATCCTGCAAAAATATTGAATTAGTATAATTTTATACATGTATGTAAATAAAAAACATATTTAAGATATATAAATGATACTTACAAGGCTTAATAAATCTATATCGGCCTTTTTTCCATCCACAGTAACAAACAATTTATCTCCTTTGAACATTTTGGGAACTGCATCTTCACCAAACATTTCTTGTAGCATTTCAATAACACATTCCTGCAAATTAAACAACTATTATTCATCAAATAATATTGAACCTTTTTAGTGCCAAGGATAACTTAAATAAGGGTAAAATTGTGTAAATAATATAAAATCAAATATACTTGATTAGAAAATAAGATTAACACAAATAAAAGTGAGAGAAAATAGAAATATTACAAAATTTACTATTTCTAATGTAGTTATCGTGATAAATCTTACTGCAATACCTAAATAAACATATTCTATTGTTAAAACTGACCTTAAAATGCATACGATCCAATTTGGGGGCAACCGGTTGTGTTTTGGGAGTTGGCAACAATGAAGCGTTCATCACACCAGCGACTATCGCATCTGCATACATGTCTGTCACAGGTTGGGCAACCCACTGGAAATATAATAAAATTAACACTTCAAACTATGCATCTAGTGGCTGATCCCTACTACAGAATACCTCAACAGCAAGAATAAGGGGCCTTATTGTTGTCGTAATTAAAAGTACCACAGCCGTAGTATATATTTCCCGTCCCAGAATAAATGTATTAGTGTTAATAACTTTTTAAATATTTGTGACACAATCATTTTCTTTTCTTTTTTAAAATTAGGACACAATTCTACGGGAAAAAGTGTTCTTTTGTAAAAATCTGCAAAGCCAATTATGTCTTTAATTTTTTTTAACTTTCCGGCCTTTTTTACGAGGCTTAGAAAACGATAATAACATGGTTTTTGGTGAAATCTGGGGACCGCACTAAAGTAATTTCCATCCCCAAACTAATAAAGAAAATGAAAAAATTTGTGAAACTGAGAAATTTGTTTATAATAGTAACTTTTCAAGTTTTTTCAAAATGATAAATTTCTAAATCGGGATATATACAGGACAAATTTCGCTATAACAAAATATATAGGAGAAAAATACAACATTTCATTCGGGACCGTAAAAATAATTTGGTATTCGTAATAGCGAAATTTGATCGGTTTACAGACTGATCTACAGCAGAAGTACGCACCTCAATTGTGATGGTTTTATTGTTGATGCTGACATCTATACATTTGTAGAGTTTCCATTTTGTGTCATTCCCATCTATTATTTCTATGGTGCCGGCCAATTGGGTCAGTATGTGCTTCAGGAGAGGAACAGACCCCGAGTAGTGGACAGATTGTCTCTGGGTCACTTCTGATTGACTTAACTCCGTGTATTCTGTAATTATGGTTCAACCATGTATAGTAAATACACAAATTATTGTTTAAAGATCAGTTCCAATCTAATTAGCAAATTTTCAGTTTTATATTAAAAAGATAATTTAATGGAAAATTAAACTATAATTGAAGTAGAATAACATTATTCAGGCGAAATATACTTTTACATACAATTTTCTGATAACAGTTCCAATCACAACAACTTTTCAGTCTTTATTTTAGTCTAATGCAACATTTAAATAAAACCAATTAAAACCCAAAAATAATGTTCCATTAGAAATAATGTACATATGACTTAAGTGAAAAAATAATGACTTTCTGATATCAAATTAAATTATTATTGAACACATACATGGGAAGTAGATGTTTGATTCTCAGTTGATTAATTTATTTTTAAAAAATTAAATGTCCAGAAAGTGTATTTTTTCAAAGTGGCAGAGAATTTACCTTTGTAAGCCGCTATTAAAAGTGTGACATACAAATGTCAAGATTTTTTAAAAATTTGATTGGACTGGAAAAATAAATATGAAAAACAATGAAAGTAAAAATTAATCATCAAATTTGGTCCATAGATGGCGATGGTGTAGTGGTACTCAAAGCGAGTCCGCTTATACAACTGATAAATGTGGAGATTGAGGGGTGAGAATTGATGAACGTTATATATATATATATATATAAAGTGATCACTTAAACAAGCCGAAGACAGGTCTAAGCCCTGTAATTACCCCATACTTTCATATATTTTCCATTAAATATAATTTTTTTTAAAATAGCTTTGTCTCTAATCCAGTAATTGTGTGTTCTTGGACATACAGTAAAACCGCGATATAACGAAACCCGATATAGCGAAAAATGACGTATATCGAAAAAAAAATCGAAATTTAGTCCCTAAAACCAATTTTTCATACAAAAATGCATTTATATAACGAAATCCCGTTAATATTTATAACAAAATCATTTTTGTCCCGTACGAAAAAATGCCAATACATTTACGTAAATTTATAACGAAATAAAAAAATGTTAAAAGATGAAAATATTATTTCGCACTTCAAAGCCGCGCCGCTGCATCTGCCGTATGCGAACGGAAACGCCGCGCACAGCCTTTTCGGCGGTGCGCGGCGGTCTGCCGACAAGGTAGTAAAACAATTCAAACTTCTTCTTGGGTTCATAGTATCATATTTTGAAGTGGTTGCCGCCGTTACCGGTAAGTACCTTCGTCATTTATATACGACTCATTTTATAAAAATGCCGCGATTCAACTGTCAAATTTTTATTTTTGATTTATTTTTTATGTTTCATGCCCAAAACTATGTTTGAAGCGGCTCTACATTTAAACACAATTAAAATATTGTTTTGTGTTTGCAATATTCTGGAATTTACAAAAATATCTTCCAATTAGTGTTGAATAGGTTCTGTTCTTAATTTAATTCCTTTGATTATCCATTTGCTTATCTGTTTTAATAACAAAACTACTAAAAATATGTAGGTATTCAGTTCCCTATGGCCTTTTTCCTTCTTTGTTTGCAGAATTTGCGATCTTTTTTGAAGCCGCGTGACATTTTTTTGCGACGGCGCGTAACATATAGTAGGATTTTTTTTATTTATTTCGTTATATGTGGGAATTCGTTATTACGAATTTTTATTTTTTGGTCCCTTGGATTTCGTTATATCGCGGTTTTACTGTATTAAAATATTTCTAAAAATATCTTACTATTCAGATCTTCTGGTGCTAATAAATGATAGTTGAAATTCCTTTTAACGATGAGTCCAGATAAGGGTTGCTTTGGTATCGGCCCTTCGACAGCGAGTCTTCCCACGACCTAGAAGAACAAAAATGAAAATCAAAGTTAATTTGATGATATTTTTTAGAAATAAAACTAAATTGTATTTCAAATACATAATACTGTAATGTGCAAACCTTGGCCGTCTTGTGTCCGCGGAAAGCTAATCTGACAGCGTGCGTGTTCCTGGGACTGTGCAAGGTGAGGGCTGTCCCGTGCTCCCTCTGCAGGGCTCCCCGGAGCCTGGACATCTCATTTTGCTCTCCATGGACCAGGACCTGAAGGGAACAAGAATGATATCATTAATTGACATGGCAATTACTTTGTGAATTATTTGAATTTTTTAAATAAACCTAACTTGGGAACCTACACACACAACTGGGTGTAATTTTTATTACAACTATTCTTTTGAGAGGTACAAAAACAGGTGTAAATAAACCAACTATATACAGAGTGTAACAGACCTAGTCCACAATATTTTATGGGTGGATATCTAACTAAATTACAAGTCAAAAATGTTCCAGGAATATGTGAAAATTCTGTACCGAAACGGAAAATATTGTTTGAAATTTTTACAAAATCATGTTAAGCTTTAAGTCTACGTACTTTGAAATATAATATTTGCAAAATGTATCCATTATTAATCTATCTTTGCTTCAAGCCTTCTACAAAATCATCTACAAAAAATAGTCTAACCGCTCAAAATTCAATGACCTTTATTTTTTGTATTCAATATATAATTTAGAATTAATTCTGTCAATATCTTGTGCCAAAACTAAATAAAACTTTTGCACAAAGATTCCATTTACTTCTAGCACCAAAAATATACAAAGGTCTAAATGCAAAAGTGAATGATTGCAACCATAGTCTTGCATATTTTTCACGAAAAGTACAGTTCTGGCTCCACGAAATGGGGAGAAACTACGGCCAAAAACTTTTAAAGGTCTAAACTTGAGAATAAAACTGCTACAACAGTATATTGAAATACCTAATTGCATCTCTTGATTAACTGTTTATATATATATTTTTTGTACATTGATAATTGCACTTTGCTTACTGTTGTACCGGAGGAACACTGTCTGCTATAATACAGTAAATTACTAGTGTAGCAGGCAGGATACCCAAACATATGTATTACTTTCTTACTGATATATTGTATTTACTTTGCCAAATTTTATATGCATACCCTCGACACACTTGTCCGATATTTGAAATATTACGCAACACTCGTAGTAATTAACTAGGTGAAAATGTATTATTAATGAATATTAATTTGGAAGAGTAATACGTCAGACCACTAGACGTTATTTATCAATGTAAGTACATAATACATGTAAAAAAAGTGAACCTAATAATGTATTATTATTATTAAATTAAATATTTCAATTAATTGAAATAATCGCATAATTAGTTTTTTTTAAATGCTTATATCTCTGACATAGTTGAGATTAGGCACATATTCCTTTAACATTTTCAACTCGTAATTTAGTCAGGTTTATACCTGTATTATTATTGTGGACTATGACTATTACACCCTATATAACCACTGATAATAGTTATTTACACCAGTTAATGAGAGGGATTGCACCTCTCAAAACTATAGTCGTAATAAAAATAATACTTAGTTATGTGTGTAGTACATGTAACTAAGTATTATTTATTTTAAAAATTTGAATAAGTATGACTGGTAATTAATTAAGTTAGTTAAATCAAGTTTTCAGCAAAATGAAACATAAAATTATCTCATTTAAATTTTTTAAATGTTTGTAGTTATTGTAGAGCAGGCATCGGTAACCTATGACCCGTGGGTCACCAAGTGATCCATTTGATAATTTCAAGGGACCCACTTGAGTTCCGCAAATAAAGAATATATAAAAATAAATTATAAAACAAACATGTGTAGCGTGGTCAATGGAGAAGTGGTCTTAATCCTTTCCGTTATTTGAAAGGCACGTGCGCATTCGTCAGGCGTGGGCTAATAAGAAAGAGCCTGTGGCACACGAGTACGCTTATAAATAAAGTTCATAAATTATTAATGAACTAAAACTTGACAATTAAATTTGTTTTTATAATACTTAGAATTAGAATTTTGTTTTTCTATGTTTAGTTTAAAAGTATATTGTAATAGTTTACTCAATAAAATTTATCTTATTATTCACTAACGGACTGTTTTAAAATGAAAATACCCATTGATCCGAACCGTCTTCTTAATAGTCATATTTTGGTTGATTTTGACCCATAACCAAAAAAGGTTTCCGAAGCCCATTCTAGAGTCTAGATATTGAGTTTATAAATGTTTAAAAAAAAAAACATCTTGATACGGCATTAGATTGCATGTTTGCATAATGTGGACGTGAATCAAATTCAATAATTAGTTACTATATTCACATGAGTTTACGACACGTAATCTATGATGACATAAGTACAATCGTTTGACCATGTTTGCTGTTTTAATACATATTAGATAGACAATTTAAATATTGCAATACAAAAAAAAAATGTATTTACCACATGAGGAGGTTTCAAAATTCTAATAAATTCAGATGTCTGTTGATAATCCGTATGAGCGGAGAAGGAAATGTAGTCCACTGACATCTTGAGGGGTAACTTTTGTCCGGACATTGTCGTTACTTCATCTGGTTCTGAAAGTATTGTCTTGGCTAATGTTCCCTCCACGCAATAGCCTAAAAAATAGAAAATTATATAACATACCAATCTCACATCTTGTTATAAGAACAATCATTTACAATAATGTGATTCTATCAATTATTAATAAAATTGGTTACCAGCAATAATAACTCCATTTTTGGGATCAGTGCACCATGATTCAAAGAGTTCCCGGGAAAGTCCTGATTGCATCATTCCAGGGGAAGCCATGATCACACATGGCCCTACGTCATCAAAATGGTCGATGCCCTGAAAAATTTATTATGAATTTTAAACCAACATTAATTAGATAATGGCACTTTCATACTATGGGATATCCAAGTATAACCTGATGAAAAACTAAATGACGATACTAAAGAGAAGCATCATCAATACAATACAGGCAAGAAATGTATGTATTTAAAAGAAGATAAGCCAACATTCAAACAGAAAATGTAACAATTGACCCCAATTTAACTAAATTCAAATTATAGAAATATTCAAGGTTATTTCTTCCAAGTGGCAATTTTTAACTGTCATTCAATACTATGAGAGTACAATAATTGTTGGAATTATCAATGATGAATTAAATGTATATTTTTATCAGCATATTAAAGGGAAGAGATTAATATTTAATATCTCTTGCACCTGTTGAAGATGGCTGATTAGCACTAGAGGCAAAAGTTCTTAAATTTATTTGGAAACAAATTCAAGGTTAGAAATTTGCACTATTAAATGAAAATCACATATGTATTTATTAATTAAAAAATTATATTTATTGATTTATTAAGAAATTATATTGATTATGTAAAATTATAAAGTAAAAAAATAATTTTTTCAAGAAAACAAATTTGAAAATGACTTGGAAAGATTCTATTATACATTTTCTTGAAGAAAATAGAGGACTTGTCGTCCTAGTATTTTGTCTCCCAGCAAGCTTCATATTTGACTTCGTTCTTCAGTTGAGAAATTGGCTCAATCGAAAGATTTTTAGTAGCCCAGACTATCACAACCGCAGAGTGAAAACTATTCAAGACCAGGTAAAATGCTCTCTTTACTTTCATAAATCTAGTAGTGTTGGAATAGAATTTGATTGATACGGTAACACAGATAAGAGCCGGAATATTTTACGGAATGTTAATTTATTAATTATTTTAACTAAATATTGAAGTGCTTTATTTTTTAAATAAATTTACAAAATACCTGAAAATGAGCAGAGGACAGACGCCATCACCATTAGTGCCATTCATTGAAAGAGACCAAGCTTTTGACTTGGTTAAATAGTTTAAATATCTGGGAACAAATGTGACAAGGAATAATAATATCCATAGAAGAAATAAATAGCAGGATAAAATCAGGAAACGCTTATTACTTTGCTTTATGAAAATTGCTATCGTCGGGGTTTGTCTCTCATTTTATTGCAAGAAGACAGATTGCAGCTTCGAAAATAAAGTCTTGCGCAAGATTTACGGCCGGTGATAGCCTAACCGAAAATTAAAAAACCTGGAACTTCATAGTATATCACCCCAAATATCCTAAGGAAGGTGAAAGCAAAGAAGCTGCAGTGGGAGGGACATGTAGTGAGAGCAGATTAGCCCTGTAACACGCACAATTGTTTTAATTTTATTTTAGTTTTTTTTCCCATACTATTCAAATATACTGTTCCCATTTTCTGATGTGTATTTTCAGTCATAAACGTGACCAAACCACCCATTTTATTCTCATCCCTTTCTATTATTATAAAATCTTCCTCTCAGTGGCATTTTCATAAAAAAAAAAAGCATTTTAATATTAAATTAATGACGTTTGTAAATTATTTGTTAGTGTTGTCTTGAAAGAGTGCGGAAATATTCATATAACTCATATTTCAAAATGGATTTGTGATATACGCGTATCACAAATAATATTCATAATTATAAAACTATTTTACCTAAATGTAATACATGAAACTCAGTCAATTACATCTTTATAAATTCTAACTCCAGGTTGAAAAATGGAAAAAGTTACCAGAGAAAGACAGGAAACCTTTGTGTACTGCGCGCCCTAACTGGCTCTCCCTATCCACAACATTCTATCGCAAGGATCTTTGCCACCAAATACCCATTCCGCTTTACGATATTCTCGAATTTAATGAAAAGGAGAGAACAGTGAGAGTGGAGCCCATGGTCACCGTAGGAGACATCACCAAATATTTGATACCCCGGGGCTACACACTGGCTGTGACATTAGAGATAGCCGATGCCACTCTCGGTGGTAAGTGCAAATACAATTGTGTGATACATTTCTAATAGATGATTTCCATAAATATATAACCCTATTAATTTTCTAGGATTGGCTATGGGAACTGGAATGACAACTCATTCCCACAAAGTAGGACTTTTTCACGAAACTGTAACTGAGTTTGAAGTTGTCCTCGGTAATGGAAATCATGTTTCAGCTACTGCTGATAATGACAATTCTGATCTTTTCAAGACGTTGCCGTGGTCACACGGCACCCTCGGATTTCTTGTTGCCTTGACAATACGAATAGTCCCCATTAAACCTTACATAAGGATGAAGTACATTTCAGTTTCAGGACAAAAACAATATTGCGATAAAATAAGAGTGCTCTCTGGTGCTGATGGAAAAAATCCCCCTGACAAACTACCAAATTACGTGGAAGCTACAATTTATAGCAAAGATAAAGCTGTCATAATGATTGGCGATTATTCAGATTACGATGAAAATATTCCAGTTAATAATTTGACAAGTTGGTACAAGCCGTGGTTTTACAAGCATGTAGAAAGCTTCCTTCATAAAGGTGAGCATGAAGAATTAATACCAATAAGAGAATACCTTCTCCGACATAACAGAGCAATATTTTGGGTCGTCGAATCGATGATTCCCTTTGGCAATAATCCCCTATTCAGATTGTTACTCGGGTGGTTACTTCCACCGAAGCCGGCATTCCTAAAGTTCACAACAACTCCTGGTATAAGGGCTTTTACATTCACAAAACAGGTCTTCCAAGATATTGTTTTGCCAATTAATGAGTTAGAAAAGCAAATTGATATTTCAGAAAAATTATTCGAGGCTTATCCACTGTTGGTTTATCCATGCCGGATTTACGATCGTGGACCTATGTCGGGACAGTTGAAACGACCCGATAAAAAATATCTAGTTCCCAATACCGACTATGCAATGTACAACGATTTGGGAATATACGGAGTGCCGGGCCAAGTAAAAAATAAACAACCGTACAATCCCGTCACGGCGATGAGGAAAATGGAAAAGTTTACTAGAGATGTTGGGGGATTTTCTTTCCTTTATGCTGATATATTCATGAATCGAAATGAATTTGACGAAATGTTTGATTTAACTCTCTATGAAATTGTAAGAATAAAATATGATGCAGTAAATACTTTCCCTCACTTGTATGACAAAGTGAAACCAGAAATCGATGTCTTTGCAATCGGCGAGAAGAACATAATTAAATAGATAAAAACTGACTTTGTTTTAACTTATCAATCAATACAGATTGTCCATAACCAATGGCAGGTGGCCTGTATTCATCTATATTCACCAGCACAATGTTCATAAAACTGATTACATAAATGTATATGTATGTACTTATATAAAAATCAATGAAATTATAAATATTAAATCTATCAGTGTACTGTGACGAGCTTTGTATTATAAAATATTAATTCTTAAGTATATATAAGTTTATTATTGCAATATTATACATTTTTTTAACAAGCAGTATATTTTTAAAACATAATGTATGGATGTATTTACATTTACCAGATTTTATTTTAATCAACTAACTATAAAATCATAAATAATAAAAAGATTTTTATTATTTAAAAATAGTACTAACTTGGTGGTCTCCTCGAACGAGGCTTTAATCTCCAACCACTTAACCACTAGACGAGCGTCTACTACTCTCAACGCTACCAATAATGCTAAAATAGACATTGAATCTACACTACCAATAACGCTAAAATGCCAAAAATATATGTTTTCATGCATAATATTGAACTTATTCACAACATTAGTGGCAAATTTCATAATTTTGATGTTTTTTTACTGATTTCAAGGGAAAACAATGTTTTCTTGAACAAAGTAAACATATTATGAATGTTGTTTTTATGTGAGTTGCAATTAAATATTTTGTTTATATATAACACTGCTGTCTTTTAAACACTAGCTGTCTGTTTCATAAATAGTATGTAACATGGCGTTTTAAATCGATAATATTAAACAAAATAATAAATTGAAGCTGTCATAATTTTTTTAAATTTAGAACATTGATTTAAGCGATCATCTAAATATATGTAGGTACTTTTTCAGATTTCAAAACATATTCATATTTATTCCAATAAATTATTTAATTTTCAATTGATTAATTCAAATGACAAAACACATTTTTATTTCATTCCATATATTAATATAAAAAAGACTCCAGATACAAGTTATTTTTGACACTTGTATCGAATGCGAGAAAATCAACAATTTTATTGTCGTCTTTTTCTATTCAAACCTTCCTCTCTCACATGATTTACGTAACAAATAATGTAATTAATTATTTCTCTGATATTAGAAGAATTTAACTATTAGCCTCACCTTGAAAGCATATAATTTCTCAAATTTCAAACTGGAAAAACGAAAGCTCGACCTTAAAAGTTTTTGGTGTGCGCATAAAAAATCTTTTGCGCAATTTTAAGAATCAATGCTATTATTTGTGCGCTGGGGAAGAAAATAAGAAAAACATTACCATATTAGCATAAGGCTACTGATAGGTCCTAGGTAGAACACATTACTAATGAATATGTATCAAAACGCATAAATAAGTCAAAAGAACTAATAACATCTATCAAGAGAAGCTTCAAGGGACATATTCTTCGCAGTGAAAAATAAGACCTATTACAACTCACCGTGCAGGCGAAGATAAAAGGTAGCAGAGTTAGTAGTGTAGGTATAAAGAGATTATCTTGGTTCCGTAACCTCAGAAAGTGGTTCAACATCCAAAATGTTGGCGATTTTATACAGGATAAATCAGCATACTTCAATATGGTGGCCAACCTTTGATAGAAGGCAGCACATGAAGATGAAGTCTTGTTAAAAATTGTGTGTGCTGTAATGCCAAATTGTGTACGTGCACACACCCGCACACCTTAAAAGGAACATTGGTCGTGGGTGGAGATTTTATAATTTTAATATTCCATAAAATTCGTGAACAAATTGTCGATCATTGTGATATCCATATGAGATGAAAAAATTTAAGTAAGTGTGTAAGTCATATTTAATGTGGTAAACACAAGAGCTAGTCTCTTTTTTGGAGAGGTAACTTTAATAACGTACCCAATACTCAAATTATAAAAATTGTAAAAAATTACATAATAAAAAAATAATGTATTTAAACTCTGAGATCATGCATGACTCAGGTTAATCCTCACTTATGATAATATTATATTGGCAGGAAAATAATTGCGATTTGTGACCTTAAAATACATTTTTCTGAGCTAATAATTAACTTTATTAATCAAAATAATTACCATTAGAATGGACACATTTTTGCCAATTAATTACAAGTTTATTTATTCTGGTGGTGTAGAGTTCTGGAGTCGATAAATTCTCGAAATGCACTTTCGGCAGCAGTATAGTCGTTGAAGACCCTCTCTTATAATGCTGCCAAAGTGCTTAAACAGTGATAATCTGCGGGTGAGTTATGTGGATGAAGTAATTGTATCATAGCCCTAATAAGCGCCCACAGTTTAAAGCAAACTTCGTAATGATTTATTTGTCCACTAGTTGAGCATTTTTGATTTTTCTAGCTGTTTTTTAAGTGGTCCAGAACAGTTGCATGACTAATGTCTAACTTTTGCACAAGCTCTCAAATTATTGTGCAACTAACGCCTTCAGAAGGACACCCCCACAACCTTCTTCACCTTCAAGGTTATCGTCCCACCATTACCCCGTACGTTCCTCAACAGCACACATACGAAAACCATTATTTAGTTTACGAGCAATTTCTGCTGCTTTACCATCCATTTTGAACTTGTAGAGGTCCTACTCACGCCTCACAGTACCTGACCATTTAACCGTTTCCGCCTAGTACCGACCGAAATTTAGTAACAATACATGGCAAGGTAACAGCGAGAAGCCCGCCTGAAGCAACCACTTCTCTCTTAACTGCCTTCTCGGAAGCATCTCCAGTGAGCACTCCTAGTCATCAACTTTATCTGTAATTTAACTTCGACCTGGGTACTTTAATTTGTGCATCGATCTGTATTAAACGCCATCAATTGTATGTCAATATTTTATTTAATACACCTGCTCTAGCCACAACTCAATTACACTCACACACTCTGCGATATTCAAATACACAGTGAAATTAAAGCTAATCCTTCTAATATCTCAATACAGCTCAGTAATCAATTACCTAACGAATGACGTAAAACCTACAAACACATTCACTCCTTACGGGCTACAGCCAACAAACCATAATCAAAGCAAATACATACTCATCACCCCATACTGGTGACCCGCAATATAAATAAAACCAATTCCACAAAAACTCATAAAAAATTTCTTGTTTCTTTTCCATCTTTAATTCAAGCTCAATAATTTGATGTCAATGTTACCAAAATACAGATCGAAAAATTCATAAAAACATTGTAAAAAAAATAAGGTTAGAATTCAGAAAACAAAAATTGCAATTATCTTTCTACTAATCTAAAACAATAGAATACTCACCTTAAGGTTGGAAATATGTTTGAATACGAATGGATTATTGATTGCGATCTGCCTCCTGATTTTGTCGTTCATGGCGTTCACATACGTCTGGTACACGGCCATACACTTCTTAGCCAAGGAAGAGGCATAATATATCGGTACATCGTGCAATTCAGGATGAAAGGACCAAAACTCATCTGCAATAAAAAATGTACAAATAGTACTCTTATGGTTGTGTGTAAATGTGTGTGTGTGAGCTGTGTTAAGTAGCGATGGTAAACTGTTACGTGACTATGATTGTGCCACTGATGGTAACTGAAATTTAATGATGATTGGTAACTAAGATTTAACTGTTTGATGTTTACTTTTTAATATACCAGTTATTGCTTAAAGAATTGGGTTAATCAATTATCAATCATCGTTACAATCGAACACAATCACAGTCACAATCACGGTTAAAATAACAGTTTAAATAACGATTTTACCATCACTAGTGTTAAGTTCACTGGGAAAAAAAGGAAGGAATAAAATATAATTACATTTATTTTTGACATTTTAAAATTTATGTAAACAGGTACTAGGTATGTATAATTGTTTTAATTTGAGTTTTTCTTTTAATTTTCAAACATGTGAATTTCTAAAAAGTGTCTAACAAGTAAGTTTGACATTTATGAGCACTGTAAATAATAAAATGAAAATAAAATACCTAAAATGAGTAATAATTCCTGGGCGCGACCGAGGGCAAACACCGGGATGAGACAGCGCCCACCGCGAGTCACAATATCCGATACAAGGCCCGTAAAACGGCTCTCTCTTTCTTCCCTTTTCTCGTGAATGTGGGTTCCATATGTTGATTCCTGAAAATTAAAACAAACATGTAAATTAACAAAATATGTCATACAAGATATTTGCAAGAATTCTCAAACATTATAATACATATTCTTAAACATCATAAATAGATTCAAAATTGAATTTATCACAATATACAAGATACGTAACTAAAAAGATTGCTAAGAAAATCTTACTTCTGGGAAGGATCAGAAGATTTATTAGTTCTGAGTCTTGTAAAATAGTATACAACTCTGTTATTATTCCTCACATTAACTACGCTGCAACATTTGGTTTTTGGCTAATAATAATAGACTGAGACTATGCTCAGAAATCGATGATGTATAGAGATTTATGTATGTATGGAGATTTTTAATGAAACTGACCAAACATGTAAAAGATAAGTTTTAGTAAAAGAAAAGACTTTAATCTTGTTTATATCAGAGCATATATAGGAGTGCTTATGTATGCACTATGTTAAGAATTAAATAAATAAATATGTGCCCATTATTATGAAAGTCAAGAAATTTATTTCGCTTCACACTGTTTTAAATTAATATAATATGATGCAAATTGTAACAATTGTGTAAAATTTTAAGCGTTATATTCAGTGTATTGTTATGACATTCAACGGTATTCCGCTAGTGTTTATTTTGATAATAGAGTAAATCATTTCAGTTTTAAATTTTTTATTTTCTTATAAGCTATATGCAACATTTAAGTCAAAATAAATTATAAATCTATTAAACTAAATAAATTTTGAAGCATTGTGTATATTTTAATCAATTCAAACACAAACCTTTAAATATCTTGAAATGAAAGAAAAATGACTTGGACCACTTTCATAATAATAGGCACATTTGTACAAGTGTGTGAACTGTAATGGAGAAATATTGTAACCGTCATCCCCTTACAGCTCAAGTTGAACTAATTCTGAAACATTTTGGAATAAGAATGCACAATCTGGATAGGGCATTTTTCAAATTCTAATCATATAGTGGAGTCATATTTTTATACACTTTTTTACGACAGATTTTATCTGCTGACTACAACTTCACCCTACAGTTCAACTCCAACTCCGAGCGAATTCCGAGCAAAAGACAAAGAAAAAAACACGCAGTTCTCGGATGCAGCACAAATAAGCTATGCATGCGCTAGAGAAACAGAACGCGATATAACTAGCGAAAGAATGATCACCACTTTAAATGCATCCAGTATTGATGATTCGCTCTCGCCCCAGATGTCTGAAGCATACACATTTGTTACTTTATAAATTACCCACAACATAATTTTTCAAAAAAGAAGTCCATTGATTTCTGACAATATTATAAGTACCGTAATCAAAACATCTGGGTGGACAGTTGGTATTTCTGCTGCCATTAAATGCCTGTCTTCTTGCCTTGAAAAGTCTCCCGTGTACAGAACCTACAAAATAATAAATGGACACATCAAATAACTTGTTTAATGGATAAATTAAAAGTTATCTAGAAATACAGTAAAACCGCGATATAACGAAACCCGATATAGCGAAAAATGACATATATCGAAAAAGAAATCGAAATTTAGTCCCTAAAACCAATTTTTCATACAAAAATGCATTTATATAACGAAATCCCGTTAATATTTATAACAAAATCATTTTTGTCCCGTACGAAAAAATGCCAATACATTTACGTAAATTTATAACGAAATAAAAAAATGTTAAAAGATGAAAATATTATTTCGCACTTACAAAGCCACGCCGCTGCATCTGCCGTATGCGAGCGGTTTTATGGCCTTTTCGGCGGTGCACGGCGGTCTGCCGACAAGGCAGTAAAACAATTCAAACATCTTCTTGGGTTCATAGTATCATATTTTGAAGTGGTTGCCGCCGTTACCGGTAAGTACCTTCGTAATTTATATACGACTCATTTTATAAAAATGCCGCGATTCAACTGTAAATTTTTTATTTTTGAATTATTTATTATGTTTCATGCCCAAAACTATGTTTGAAGCGGCTCTACATTTAAACACAATTAAAATATTGTTTTGTGTTTGCAATATTCTGGAATTTACAAAAATATCTTCCAATTGGTGTTAAATAGATTCTGTTCTTAATTTAATTCCTTTGATTATTCATTTGCTTATCTGTTTTAATAACAAAACTACTAAAAATATGTAGGTATTCAGTTCCCTATGGCCTTCTTCCTCCTTTGTTTGCAGAATTTGCGATCTTTTTTGAAGCCGCGCAACATTTTTTTGCGATGGCGTGTAACATATAGTAGGATTTTTTTTTATTTATTTCGTTATATGTGGGAATTCATTATTACGAATTTTTATTTTTTGGGCCCTTGGATTTCGTTATATCGCAGTTTTACTGTATATAGTTTAACTTTTGAAGAAATTTATATTGCTAACACAAAAACTAATTTATATTGCGAGACTTTTAGTCATTTCTGCGCGTTTACTAGTAAAAGAAATTGGGCAAAAAAAAAAGCGAAGTTAAAAAAAAATTGATAGATATGTCCTTAATCATACATGTATACAATATTCTCATTACACACAGTATCGACATGCCTGTTGGCCTAGTGGTTAATACACTTGCTTAGCGATCCAGAGGTCGGTGGTTCAAGCCTCATTCCAGAAAACCAGCAAGTTAATCTTATTTTCTTAGCACAAGCGTTTAGCTTAGTTTGAAAACAGAAATAATATTGCTGTGACACGTATTTCATGCACACGTTTTTTTAGTCAATACGGCGAAATTGGATAACACGTTTCCCGGATAGGAAAAGGTCCAGGTTCGAATCCTGATAGCAACTAAAATATTTGTTCTATATACCTTTCAAGTTAATTAATTTAATTTGTATTAAAAATAAGAACTGTTCTGAAAAACTGGAACTTCACAATAATAATGTGTTCTCGGTAAAAATAAAATGTACATATTGTTTTTATTTTCCACAAAACAAAAAAACACATTTTGAACTTTAAATAAAATACGGATATTTGAAGAGACCAAAATATAATAAAATAAGGTGAGGTGGGACAAACCGGAAAAATATATTCTGATCAGGGGTGCATTTTTTTACCTTTGTTCTAATTTGCAAAGGTAAAATATATACTATTGTGAAATTAATAGATACACAGAGAATTGGGTACACATAGATCATATTTAAAAAAGACAAAAATGTAAAACAATATTTTTTATTTGAGTAATAGTTTCCGAGAAAATCATTCTGGAGGTTATTCATTTTTTTTTTTAAATTATGTTCAAAACTTTTAAATAGCCAAAACACAATTTTATTAATGTTTTCGAGTGTTACTTTGTGGAATTAACATAATATAAATGTAAACATACCTTGACTCCAGCAATTTCAATCATGAACATAGCTGCACCCAAAACATGACCAGCATTGTAACACCAGAACTTGATACCCTGAACATCCTTCTCTTCGTGGAAATTTATCGTCTCAATTCGATCCATGGAATTTTCTAAATCCGATTCAGTATAAAGCATTTGCTCGGTTGAAATGTTGCTGAAATACAAACATTAATTAGTTGTAAAAAAATTAATAAAACTAATTCTTATATTTAATATCCCAATGACCTGCTGTATAAGGAAATTTTAAAGGAAACTGATACATTACTTATTAACCAAGATTAATATTTTTCTACTGCCATTCATTACTTTCAATGTTTTTATCAATTTATAAACATTAAAAAAAGGGAATCTGCCCTACTCAATAAATGTATAAAACTACATTAATTAAAACATTGATATTAAACTAGCAGAAAATCAAGACTATCGCTGATTGCTTGCTGCTAAGCCTTGCAGGCGGCTATTGTGCCACGATAGTAGCCACTGTGCTGCGGAAATCCCTTATATTGCTTTAACAATGCACTATGTAGTGTACTTGTTGTCTTTATTTTCAGTAAGAAAAAACAAAATATTTATAAAATGATACATGTTATATTTATGTGTGCCTAGCTATCTTAAATCGATATGATTCCAAGAATTATTCACAGCAATTTTTGACAAATATTAGACATCGGTGACATTTATTACACAATGCTGAAAGATTTTAAATGAATATTAATTATTCTTGCACTGTACTGCCACATAGCGGATTTCTAAAGAAAGCGGATGACACTAACATAGAACGCAATGGATACCAAGCGCAATAGGTTTACCAATTAACTGTAAAATAAATAAACAAATAAAAATAGTACCTGACTTTAATGTAGTCTGATACAAGCCATCGGTAGATGGCTTTAGTGGCATGAGTCATGAACACTCTTCCTTTGAATGAAGTTTTAGTAAGGAACCAAGGCAATGCACCACTGTGATCAAGATGGAAACTGTAACAATACATTGAAAATTTTATAAAAGAATCTAGAAAAGAAAGAACTCAATTCATAAATGAAGGCTTCCCTTTCATAATAATTCATATTTTTGTGTTTTTTACAAAATTGAGGGTTTTTATTATTCATTTAGAGTAAAACCCTGTTTATTCGAAATTCGCCGCAAGTCGAAGTTTTAGAGCAGAATGTGGTCCCTCCGGAAAGTTTTCATACTAAATTGTACTTATAAATCATATATCGTTATTCGAAGCTATTTTTGGACCCTATCAAATGAATTTGTCGATCTATTTTTCACCTAATTTGATTTTTTTGTCAGATGTCAGCAATCTGGAAAATACACAAGACCATCAAAATGGGTAGTTCCGCCCCTATACCGATTCACGATGCATAAAGTTAATTCTCATTGTTTGTTTTCTCACTCACTCTCAGTATATTAGAAAAGATGACAAATATATCTTGTGTGTCCTCGATTTGAAATATTTTTTTCTCTTGCTCGTTTTCTGTACATTAGATATATATAATATTATCTTTGCGCCCTTATAGGTAACGCAGTTCTCTAGTTCTACCAGCTACAGCTGCGAATGTCGAATGTCAGTGCTTGCCAATCGTCTGTTCCGTATTATTACCATCATTATTTTTGTTTACGTAGCGTTTGTATATTTTGTTGTACTAATGTTAGTACGCGGTTAAGTTCCACAGACTTTTCAATGTTTTACAAATTATTTAATTTGTATTAATTTTAATACAGACACTTCTCTTTCTATTTAAGTTTAGTGTCAAGGCATTTTAAAGAATGTGTAGTTAGCGTTTCTCAGATTTTCTCATATCTTGTTGATTATTTTATTGCCATTGTTTTATATGTAAAGAACATTATTTGTTTTTCTCTAATATTTACGCGTCAAGACATTTTGAAATTCGCGAATGCATGGTTTGCGTTCCTTAGACTTTTCTGTAATTCATTAAATTTAAATTAAAACATTTTTATAATTTTGACTGATATTTTATATTCTCGATAATAGCATTAATGCGAAACTCGTACAAAATGCCAACAGTTGCTAAAAATCGAATTAATACAAGAGATTGACAAAGAATATTATCCAAAACAAAATTAACAGAAAAATATGCGACCCCATTAATGAGGTTGTCGACAATATTAAACATGATGATAGAAAGAATTTTAAAGTTGAAAGGCGAGTGCCAAATGTCGCCGCGACCACCACAAAACAAATGTTTTAAAAGCAGTGGAAACTTTTGTCTCTGACTTCAGCAGAGAAATGGCGGATTGACAAGTTCGACTATTATGTCATTATTAAAAATGACGCGCGAAAAGATAGTCCATTATAATAGTGGTTTTTTAAAAAATAATATTGTGATTTGTTTACACTGTATTTTGACAACTTGTTTGTTAATTTTAAATGTGTGGATATAGGTGTATATAATTACTTCGAGTTGCTATGAAAAAAGTTAGTATGTAAAAAAGAATTGAATTTTTTAAATTTTTATATTCATTATCCTAAATCGTTATTCGAACTTTTTTCTTGATTTTCGGTCCCCTCAACTTCGAATAAACAGGATTTTACTGTATATCAGAAGTTATACACTAGATTAGACTTTTTTTAAACTATTACGTAGATAGGACCTTTATACTAATTTGAAAACTAATTCATTGAATGTTATTTACCATCATTAAGACATAACGAGCATTATAAGGAAGACCGCAACTATTCAATTAATTTTCTGCGTGCCACAAAATTGCCTTAATATGGAAAATTCTTGCGTGTACGAAATATATTTTCTTATAATCTTGAAGCCAAGATTATGAAAACATATCTGGAATGAGACAAATTAACAAAATGATTTTAAACAATATATTGTATATACTTAAATGCTTTGGGCTTCAGCTACTATTTAAAATTAAGTTTAATATGTATCAAAAACACAATAATTTCTTACTAAATAATATTTATATCGATCCTATTAATGTGTGTTTTTTTATTGTTTTTTCACTTCATATCGCTGATTTGAGCAGCCATGATGAACGTCAAATTTGTGCTCTCGTAATATTCGTTAAAAAATGCTGAAATAATATTTGTTTCCACGCATATTTTAGCTATTATATGAAGTAATATTGTATTTTTCACAAAATAAGTTGCAAATTCCGTAAATTAGACGATTTTAAGGGAAAACAACATTTTCTTGAACAAAGTAGACATTTTATGTAACACAGTTATCTTTTAAACACTAGCTGTTTTATTTTTTTAAATATATGTTTTTTATATTGACTTTGTACTACACACACAATTTTTGAGTTGATATCACTACTAGTTTCGGGAAGTACACCTGTAGATGGAAAGGACTGCTCTTATTAAATTAAATTAAAATGTTATACTACAAGGTAACTGCCAAATCAATCAATGATACTAGCTGTTTGTTCCATAATTACGTAGTAAATATGAAACAAACAGCTTACAAAACGGCAACGTGGTGTTTCAAATCGATAATATTAAACAATATCACAAAATGCATCTGACATAATAATTTTAAATTTAGCACATTGATTTATGCGTCGTCAATCTAAATATATATAGTATAGGTACTTTAAATAAATTATTTAATCTTCGATAGATTAATTCAAATGACAACAAACATTTCATTTCATTCCATACTATTTTTAAAACACTTTTACCGGTATAAACCAGCAAATTACGCACCATCACTTAACAAGGACACAGGCTAACTGTCACTATCTTGTGCCAAAACCAAGCAAAACTTTTGCACAAAGATTCCATTTATTTCTAGCACCAAAAATATACAACGGTCTAAATGTAAAAGAGAATGATTGCAACCATAGTCTTGCATATTTTTTACGAAAAGTACAGTTCTGGCTCCACGAAATGGGGAGAAACTACGCCCAAGAACTTTTAAAGGTCTAAACTTGAGAATAAAACTGCTACAACAGTATATTGAATTACCTTATTGCATCTCTTGATTAACTGTTTACATATATATTTTTTGTACATTGATAATTACACTTTGCTTACTGTTATACCAGAGGAAAACTATCTGCTATAATACAGTAAATTACTAGTGTAGCAGGCAGGGTACCCAAACATATGTCTTACTTTCTTACTGATATGTTGTATTTACTTTGTCAAATTTTATATGCACACCCTCGGTACATTTGTCTGATATTTGAAATATCATAGTAATTAACTAGGTGAAAATGTATTATTAATGAATATTAATTTGAAAGAGTAATACGTCAGACCGTATGTAAGTACATACTACAGTAAAACCGCGATATAACGAAACCCGATATAGCGAAAAATGACGTATATCGAAAAAAAAATCGAAATTTAGTCCCTAGTAAATTTATAACGAAATAAAAAAATGTTAAAAGATGAAAATATTATTTCGCACTTACAAAGCCGCGCCGCTGCATCTGCCGTATGCGAACGGCTTAATGGCCTTTTCGGCGGTGCGCGGCGGTCTGCCGACAAGGTAGTAAAACAATTCAAACTTCTTCTTGGGTTCATAGTATCATATTTTGAAGTGGTTGCCGCCGTTACCGGTAAGTACCTTCGTAATTTATATACGACTCATTTTATAAAAATGCCGCGATTCAACTGCAAATTTTTTATTTTTGAATTATTTTTTATGTTTCATACCCAAAACTATGTTTGAAGCGGCTCTACATTTAAACACAATTAAAATATTGTTTTGTATTCAGTTCCCTATGGCCTTCTTCCTCCTTTGTTTGCAGAATTTGCAATCTTTTTTGAAGCCGCGCAACTTTTTTTTTCAACGTCGCGTAACATATAGTAGGATTTTTTTTATTTATTTCGTTATATGTGGGAATTCGTTATTACGAATTTTTATTTTTTGTTCCCTTGGATTTCGTTATATCGCGGTTTTACTGTACATGTGAAAAGTGAATCCAATAAATGTATTATTATTATTAAAAATGAAAAAACGTGGAAAAGACTCTAGATACACATTATTTTTGACACTCGTCTCGAATGCAATAAAATCAACAGTTTTATTGTCATCTCTTTCTATTCAAACCTTCCTCTCTCGCATGATTTACATAACAAATAATATCATTTACAATGTAGGTGACATTTATTAGAAGTTTAACTATTAACTCCATCTTTAAAGACTGTAATTTGCGTTGAATTTCTCGAATTTCAAACTTGAAAAATAAAAATACACCTTAACAAAGAATAAATGGTCATTTCATGTTCATGGTCATTTCGGTTAAAATAGAAATATTATGATGAATATTTATATTTTGGGAATAAACGAAATGTACTTACTGAGAAATCAGCAGCAAATCAATTTCATCTGCTTCAATTAAATCAACGAACGGCAACGCATCCATTCCCGAAAGGCCAGGGTGTATGCCACAATCCAGCTGAAAAAAACCCAAAATACATAATGAAACAAATTTACAAACAAAAATCCTGACAACAAAATGCTTCAGTTTGCGAACAGAATTTCAGTTTACGAACAGGCAGGCAGTCTCAGAATTCACTATGGAAGAACTGGAACAGCTCCTTAATGAGCAGCAAAAGAGTCTAAGTCTGTAGGAAATCAACGATTTCGTAAAGCATCCTTGAGCAGCCCAAACAGATGAAAGTCGGAGGAAGCAAAATCTGGACTATAGGGAGGGTGTTCCAGTACTTCAAAATTTAACTTGTTGATGGTTTGAATGACATTTGAGCTTGTGTTCTGCAGTAAGCTGGCTTGGTACCCATCGCACACAGACTTTACGGAAGCCAAGTACGTTGTGGATGATTTGATGGGCAAAACCATGACATGTATAAAGAAGTCGCTACCTCACCGATGGTAACTCGCCTATTCAATAGAACCATCTCTCGAGCTTGCTGAATCTTGGCGTCCGTGGCGGAGGTTGACAGGCGTCCTACTCCCTCTTCGTACGTCACTCGTCCGGCCACTTTTAAACTTCTTGATCCACAAAAAAACACTTTTACGTAATAATGCACTGTCCCCGTATTGTGATAAAAGTCTACTATGAATTTCAGCCCCTTTTACACCCTCGGACCAGAGAAATCAAATCACCACTGGTTGTTCCTCCTTGGTGCAAACTGCTAGTTTACACTGTAATAACTGGAAGGCAAATTATGTGATCGGGATCAAATTTCGCACACGTGACCGCAGTCGTACCAACTCTAAGCACGTATGCGCAGAAGGCAGTATGATCACCTTGAAGGTGTGTTATAGCAAAAGTGTAGATAATTTTTCACTCGTCCTCGTAGGTCACCAATGTTTGGGTTGATGTCAAAACTTTGATTTTACATATATGTAAAAAATTCAGAAAAAATCTGTTCAGATATGTTGTGCAAAACTGGGTAATGGTAATAAATTAATTAGTTTTTTTTTGCGAGATTTTGATTAACAAATCTGAATATTTCATGACAAGACCCAATAGCTATAAATATCAGCCTTATTCATTCACCACGTGGCCGGTTACCGATGGGGCTGTAATAATAATTTAATAAATGAAGTACCATTATTTTTTTGCCCTTGAACTCCAACATGATACATGATCTGCCAACTTCTTGACCAGCACCACTGAAAATAAAATACTTTTGAATTAAAACATGAATTATGCAGTTCCAAATGATGACATTCAATTTATCAATATGTGTCGAGTATGTGTTTATTTTCAATATGTGTCGAGTAATATCTGCAGCCTTTGCTAAGGTTTATTTATGTTTTTAACTACATTAACATGTTGAATGTTAATCACGCCTATGGGCGTTGTTACGTTGTCTCGGTAGGTGCCGCCAACGCTGAATGATGGACCATTTCCATACATATTAGCGACATTAGCGAATTGGTGAAGAGAATAAGAAAATGTATTTATATATTCATAAGATTAAGAAACATTTTGCTATTGTTCACTCACAATTTCAGTATGGAATAATTGGGTGGGGAGGAGCATACAATAATATAATGAACTTGGTAAAAACAATACAGAGAACAATAATTAAAGTAATATTTTTTAAAATCAACTTTTTCAACACAAGCACTTTTTGCAAAATTCCCAGTTCCCAAAATAGAAAACATTTACAAAAAAAATCTCAATTACTCAAAGAAACTTGAAGTAACTTGAACTGTAAAACTTGAAACAAGTACAATAATTTTAAAATCCCTAAATGTAACACCAAACACTATCAGCAAAATTTCATATACAGGGAAAAAATACTTTAACAGCCTCACTACACAAATTAAAGAGATAAAGGATATAAAAGAATTAAAAAATAAATTAAATTAACACTTCAGAAGCACACAATTAGATAATAAATAATATTATAGATTACAAATGTATAACTACTAACTCTATAAAAATTATTACGGTGTAAGTCCCTCTCCAAGAACAAGAGCTAGTCTCTTTTTTGGAAAAGTAAGCGATTTAAAAAAAAAATGTAATTTTAGTTTTGTAAAATATTCAAAATAAAAAAATATTTATTTGCATCAGTATGTCACCAGCATTCCCTGAGACCTATTGTTTTTGTCACGGATGTGTGCCTGAGCAAAATATATAACCGGCATTTGTGAATGTTCCAGTCAAAAGTCGGTAGCCTATGAGTTAAGAGAAACAGTGATATTTTAGCATGGTTTGCAAATTATTATTGCATCACAGACATGCACACACATTATAAAAACATTATTTATGTACAAAACCATAATATGTGTACAATTCTATTTAAATTTCTATTACACCAGCGTGCCAAAAAAAGTACATAAGTATATGTTTTTTTTTTTCATGTGTCAATAGGTATGCTTGTTAATAATATATCAATTTATTTGTATTTTGTATGTACTTTATACATTTTTTAAGTTGCAGTAATTTTTATATGCTTTGTTCAATAGAATATATATAAAAAATTACTGCTACTTAAAATATGTATCAAATATGCAACTAAAAATGACCAGTATGTTAGTTTTGATAGATTTACATACAAAAAGGTAATATAATAAATATGACTCGTATATTAAAAAAAAACAGTGCAACCTAATTTTATTAGAAGTCTTTTACTTCATGATACCTGTAAGATTTTTGACATCTTGTTGATATGAATCTAAGGCAAGATAACGCTGCACAATATCCTTCTGTCAATCCGTTTCTAGTTTTTTTGACTGATTTTTAGTCACTTTATAGACATTATTTATTATCATTCGTCAAATATTTTTATCAGCAATTTATTTGTGATCTACTTCAGACTACAGACTAATTTCTCTACGTAGACACCATTATGTTGAGTTCTAGATATCTTCAGTGTGCCTCCGAAAATCTATCGCTTACCGGCTTTGGCACACATGCCAACTATTTACGAACCCTGTTCTAAGCTCCTTTTTTAGAGAGCTCATTGTAACATTTGATTATTTACATATATGTTCACTGTTATTTACATAAAAAGTGATGTATACTGAGTGGTTGTACAAACAAACAAACTAAAACAATTATTATATCTTCATAAACATTTTTATCCAAAATTACAAATGAACCAAAATTTACTCACAGCGGTCGGATGATAAGTTGATCGCTTTCCTCCACAATAATTTGATTATCTGATTTACGTTTTATAGACATTGCTACGCTATTTAGAAATATCTCAGATATAAATAAACATAACCTCGAATGCAATGGAGAGCGGTATAAACCATAGATAAGAGATATACTGTATAAACATAGATAAGTAATAAAATGATAATGTTATAAACGAGCATAAAGTAATAGTATAAATCTATGGTATTATGTCAAATAAAATGTAGATTCTAAGCAGTAGATTCAATTTTTTCATCATTAAAAAATCGTTTTTTAATAAATTACAAACGTTTTTGATTTTACATTTCTTATATAAAATTATACATGAAATAATGATATATTGACGTTGTTACGCAATTTTAACATTGTTTCTACATTCCGTTGTTCTGCATTCATATTTCTTTCAGCTCTTCGCAATCGAGAGCATTCCCGCCCGATGCCCCTAATCTTTGCCTTCTTAATATTAGTAGTAGCTTATTTATGTAGGTAATATAAGAATCAAAATTAGTAAAAACAAAAAAGGCGACCGCGGATGAAATGATAACCCGCTGATTTATTAAATTTTAAGATAAAATATTTGTTTAGAAGCTTCCCCGGTAAAATATGTCAAAAAATTACATAACATTTAATAAGAAATTCGCGGCTAGGGGTGTAATAAACATAAACAGTGTTACGGGAATTTGGTATCTGATATGTATTATTTGAAAAGGAGCGGGGTGAACCAAAAAAATATATTCTTTGCAAGGGTTATGTGATTCATAAAATATGTTTTTTTAAAACTTAATTCTTCTTCTCTGCGTGCCATCTTCCAACGAATGTAGGCAATAATCATGGTGATCTTTACTTTAAAACTTAATTGCGTGCCCAGTAAGGCAGACATGAGGAATTTAGAAACAATACCGTCACTATAAAATTGACAAAAAATAGAGTGATGTATTGAGAATCTGGCATTAGTGGCAGTTTTACAATTAATGACGGCTGATAATCTTGAAATAAAAACAATAATAATCTTGAATTGCTGCGCTCTTGAATACAAATTATGTTTTAGAAGCATTTTATCAAAAGCATATTAATAATCTTCGTTCTGGCTGGTAATGGTGGTTTTGTTTCTGAACTTCTCGTGTGAAAATCATTATTGTTTATAATATCATTTTTTAAACCAGATAAAAAATGCAGACATTTGTGTCATGTAAACATTGTTTCATCATCCAATCTATTATGTACTGTTAAATTAATTCAGCATGTTAGAAGAATATGAACGAAGCTATTTTCTTCCATAAACAAGTTAATTCCACGGCTTCACGAAACTGCGATCACTCATCAGTGCGGTTATAAATGTCAAAATGAAATTGACATATAGGCTTTTATAATATTAGAATTTTTTCATTTTGTTTAAAAAAAATGACACAACCTGCCAATGATAACGTAAAATTTTTATGCGAGTATGTTCATTAAAACATTTGATAACTAGTTTTCTTACCCTGCGTCGTTATTTACTAATATTTGTTATTGTTTCAGTTTGTTCTCTGAACAAAGTATTGAGACACAGAGTTTGGAATCACTTTGCTCTCAAGTTCAAAAAAGAATATCTAAACATGAACAATTTAATGGTATGTTTAATATTTTATCAATATCGTTTTTAATTTTCTTCATTTTTATGCACATATTTAAAATATTTTCTTTCTAGTTTGTCTCCTTATATCAACTCTCATAACTGGAGGAGACCTCAGTATACCGGGGCTGAGAGTTATCGGTCTAGCCGTGCTATATGATGTTTACAAGCAGGATAATCCGTTTAATCCCTTATTTATACAATTGTTGGAAGGAAAAAATGGTATACAACCCTTGATACCCCAGGAACGACAATTTCTAGGTCACCTCATATCAGGGACATCGCGCGAGGTAAACAACTTTCTACTTATTATCTAATATAATCAAATGGCCTGTTTTTTGTAGCAATAAAACATAAGATCACTAAAATTATTTATTTTTTATAGTAATAAGACAACACTAGAGATAATAAAATGTAAAATACAATTTTTAAAAAAAATCACTTCGTAAAATCGTCTGACTAACTGACACTTTTGCCAAATTGAATTTTTAATGGCAGTGTACTTTTCAACGTCTCTTTGAAAAAAAATTTTTTGAATATATTCAGGTTTCTATGGTTATTTTAACATTTTGTTTAGTTACTCATTGTTAGTTTTTAGTGACTTAATCATAAAATAAATAGTAATTTCTTATGAAAATTTAATATTGTAGTTATAAGTGGCCAAAAAAATGCCGATATATTTAATCCCATTAATTAAAAAAATAGTAAATTTTGTATGAATCACTTTGATTAATTTAACATTAACTGATATATACATACTACTATATCTTTATCAGGATGGACGCACAATAACTAATAAAATAAGAGGTATACAAATATTTTCAAATCAATTTATTTAAGAAATTCTATTACAGGTGGTTCTTGATTTATGAATGTTCGATTTACAAACATTCACTATAACAAACATCACAATTTTTTATTTTTTATTTACGTAACGCACATAGTTGTTGAACTAGGTGAATTAAACAGAACTCAAACTTAACTCAGCTAATGTAAAAGGGTCATGGACTCATATTATGAGGAATTGACAACTGATAAGTTAATAGAAATGGAAGCAAATTTAAACACAGAAGAAGTACAAGAAAACCTTGAAATTTCACATTCCAGAACATTTATGATGCAGAAAATGGCTGCAGCTTTTAAGTTAATTTCTGAGAGATTGGCAATGTTTGATGAACAGGACTTGAATATGGAGAGAATTGCGAAAGTGGAAAGAGGTGTTTATGATTCACTGACATGTTATAATGAGATTTTTAATGAAAAATATAAACTAATTGCGCAGTCATATTTTCATTCCGTCAAGTCATATTTTAAAAGAGTAATCAAACTATCTACAGCCGTTTCATCAGAAGTTCAACCATCTACCTCGAGTGCGTAAAGTGACACGTATGTGAAAATAACGAACACTGATGAAAATTTGAACTAATAAAAGTTGAATGTACATATACAGGTGTAACAGACCCAGTCCACAATACTTTATGGGTGGATACCTAACTAAATTAAGAGTCGAAAATGTTCAAGGGATATGTGCCTAATCTCAACCACGTCTGAAATATAAGCATTTCAAAAAAATTATAGTTATGAGATTATTTTGATTTCAAATTATATATTGAATACAAAAAATTAAAGGTCATCGAATTTCGAGCGGCTAGACTATTTTTTATTAGATGATTTAGGGTCTAAAGCAAGGACTTCAAGCTTAACACGATTTTGTAAAAATTTCAAACAATAATATTTTCTGTAACAGTACAGAGTTTGCACATATTCCTTTAACATTTTTGACTCGTAATTTAATCAGGTATCCACTCATAAAATATTGTGGACTAGGTCTGTTACACTCTGTATAATACATAATTTTATGTTTTTAATTAAAATCAACTGTTACCACGCATATCTTGTGTTCTCTTTGTATTTTTAAACTTATTTTACATTTGTAGTATATCATTAATGAAACACATTTGATGTCTAATACAATGCTTTTCATATGTAAGAATAACCGCTGAAATGTAACTGTTTGACACATAACAAACAAAAACATATAACGAATGACCTTAAGGAAACGGAACTCGTTCGTAAATCGACAACTGCCTGTATATTATATTTATCTTTACTTTTCAAATATATATACATCACGCCTGCACTTCTGAGTGTGTTGTTTCAATTTCAATTATTGAGAGTTGCCTGCCCAAGTTTTAATTTATTCCAAATTATGCGAAATACAAATATTTTAAAACAATGTAGAAAATTATCTCAAATATATATCTCTTTGCTAGGTCATGAAGAAATCAGCTAAACAAATAATGCTGATGGATTATAATATGAAAGATTTGGACTTTGACTATTCTGGCCTACAAATGACGGTTGCGGAAAAGTTATCCGAATTACCGTCAACAGCGAGATGCGGAGTTCCTGGCTTGATTCCTGCAGGAGATGGGTAATATTTGATAGCGTATTAAAAAAGGCTTGTGCAATTATTTCTCAAATTATTTAGCAAAATATTTGTTCATAATATTGTTTTAAAGGCAGGGTATATTATTTTCTTGTACATCTAGGTATGTCCCACTGATATAATGATTAAAAACTCTTCTTTTTTTAACAATAGTTTTTTTGTAAGCTTCTATTTTAAAGTAATTGCTAATCTAATCTTTTTTTTTTTTTCAAATAGAGATGCGTACATGGAATACATGTCACATCAATATTCTTACTATTTTAAAACTAAGCTAAATACTAGTGCTATGAAAATAGGACTAACTTACTGGTCCCTTGGAGCAAGGTGCGAACCCCGACCACTAGATCACTAGGCCAGCGTCTTAACCACTAGATCAACAAGCTACTCAGTTAATTACTACTCAATTATCATCCAATCATTATTTCGATCAATCAATAAAATACTGTATATATAATAAACATTATTTTTTAAATTGATTGTATTATATAACTCCACAGATACAATAAAACCTCGATATAACATATTAATTTGGGCAAGGGGGTGTCCGTTAAAGCCGAAAGTTCATTATGTGATAAAGTATGTTAAAAATTGACAAATTAATTAGTTTACCTATTTTTACTTCTGTAGATACGTTTGTGTAATTAAAATTGAGTATGTATAGAAAGCTTAATTTCACAGAAAACTTTTCTATATTTATTATTGCTCGTGTACTCATTGTAGTTTTGAGACAGTAATAAAAAAATATGCAATCTAAATCAAAATAAATAAGCAATGTTCTTATAAACAAACAAAATTAATATTTTATAAAAACACAATAAATTCATGTATATTACATACGGACCGGAAATTTTGTCCGCTAAATGTATTGACAAAAAAAAATATTCATATTTTTTTGTCCGGAATTTTAATCATGGATCGCAATAATTCGCAAGTAAATGTAGTAGCATGACAGATTTCTACTTTAATACATATTTCATTACTTTAATTTTTCATAAAATATTTTTAGTGGCCCTTTTAACAAAGCATCGTTTAAGGAACTTCTGGAAGCATTACTGAACGATGATGGCCTTTTATTACACAACACACAGATTCCACAATGCACTTGGGTTTCTCCCCAGATGATTGAATTGGATGACAGTGAAAAGGACTTTGTGGACGAGGTAACTTAATAATCAAAACAGCTCCGATAAAAAAATTATGTGATGTCCGAGAGCTGGATGATTTGAATTTTCAAACAGTCATTTCATAGCAAGACTACTGAACAATTCAAATTTTAACATAATTATTATTTCTTCACTTGTAACATTAATGCACCAACATATTATGTATTAATAATATATTTCATAATAGATTTTTTTTTAATATTGTCTATTCGTAAGATCGTCTTTTATAAGAAAAAAATTTAATGGAAGATAATACATGAAAGGCAAGTGAACCAATGTATTTATTTATTGATGTATTATACATATAAATCATACATTATACATATACAAATAAAACAAACATTCATAATTCATGATGTAAGAAATGTTCACTGTCTCCTTTACTAGACTGAAATCTATGCAGACAGGTTCATCCAGTTCATTCTAACAATGCAAATATGAAACAATTATTCTTAATCTAAATCAGAAATATTAAACAATTGAATAAACAATACAACATTATTTTAGTAATATTACAAAGCACAAATATATACATAATTAAAAAAAAAATATTTTTAATGTTTCTTCCTTAGAAAATTAAAAAAATGTATTATTTGAACTTTTGCTTTTTTGCATATCTGATGATATTAAGATTCTATTGTACAATATAAATGGATTTTTTAAATAAGTTATGATATAAACTAATATATGTGTCCATGATGAGACATTGCCCTCAAAATTATCTCCACTCGTGGCATTGCTCTCTGTATAAAATGCATAGACAATGTGTGAATAGATGACAACACTAATTCTGCATTTCTTTTCTAAAACTGACATCCATTGAATCTAACACTTTTTAATAATTATTAAATATTGCAAATCTAAAATGATCAATTGATCCAAAACACTGTTTATATTTGGTTATCTGCCTGGTTGAGTGTTGAGTCGTTCATATATAGTTTTAATCTTTTTGTACGTCCAACAATCAACAATGAAGGCATCCCAGAGCCAAGCTGTTTTTTCAGTTTAAAATTTCTTTATTTATTTTCATGAGACGCTTACCATAATCATATTTATAGTCCACACTTGAAAATTCTTATCATAATATAGCTGCACAATATTATTTAAACAAAAATGACAATATATGAATATCGAGTGCCTCTGGGACGGCAGCCATTGATCACTGACACAAACAAATACTATAGAGGGATAAGAGAAAAGTATCAGATATCTGGAGGAGCACTGCAACGGTGCACAATACATATATATTTTTAAATACAATTTTTTTTTTATTACTGATTAAATTATTTTTTCTTGTGGAAAAATTCTTAAATGAGACAACATTCACCATATCTATATCATGGAAGATTTTATTTTTTATAATTTCAGCTTTGTGTTAGTGGAAACATAATAAATTTAAGGGTTGGGGGAATAATCAAATCAGTAACTTTAAAATAAATTCTCACATGGTCATTTTGCTTTTTGGTGGTTACTACTGAAATAGGGGAGAATAAATTTAAAATTATCCGAGACACAAAATTGTCTAAAACTTAACTACATATAAATGGAAGTATTAAATATTTATTGATAAGTAACATATTAAATGGTAACTATTGGCTATTATTGTTTTTAAATGTTGAGAAAACACAATATAATAACTCTCCTCATTAACTTGTTACTATGTAATTTAAAATCATCAATATTAAAGTGAAACGTTGCATGGCTCTATTGATCCAATACGTGACAGCTGAGATTTGAAAAATAAAAGGAGAAATCTTCAGTCGTCTTTTGTCTAAGAGAAATGATTTGATAACTTTTTTACAGATGTCATTAGACAGTTCAAATTAAATTAATGTGTGTATTAATAACACCCAGATTTGAGTCCTTGCTTCAAAACAGAATATATCACAATATAAAATTTATTGTATATTTATTTGGTGTACTTACGATTAATGATAAATTATCATGACATTATGCCGAAGAATAACAATACAACCATTTTGGGGTTGAAATAGATATAGAGTAGGATATTTTTGAAAGTATGCGAGACATCGTGATATCCACGAATGCATTTTTGTTACTCTAAATTTGATATTAGTTTAATATCGAACATTATAAATAAAAACATTGTAACAGAATATTTTTTTCCCGAGGCTCCCCTAGTAAAATTTATCACTAAAATTGCGCTAGAAATAATACCTACATTAGAAAATTTCATTACTTCTTTACTTTCACTTTTACCCAGTGAGTTATTTCAAAAATGTTTTCGGGGTACCGGGTATCGATCCCAGTATCTCTCATATGCTAAGCGAGTGCTTTACCATCTTAGCTACGCCCCCCTCTCCAGTTGGCTGCCATGCAAAATTGTCATATTAATAATACTGATTTTATTAGAGTAGAATGCAGATGATGACACCTATGAATTTTTGTGGCAGACTCCCCCAGAAAAGTACATAGAAGTTAAAAGTAGAACTATAGAATTAGCGCAAATGATATTGAGTTAAAATATTTCAGAATGTGGAAAAACACATTCTATACAAGAGTAGTATGATGCATGTAAAGCGTTTTACAGATTTTTAATTTGTTAACATAAAAAATTACATAAGCGTGTAAAAACTATCCAATTCTCTATTTCACAGCTCGTCTGGAAAGACATCTCGAATCGCTGTTTCTACAAACCTCTGTACGACATCAACCTCGATGGCCTCACAATAAAAAAGCCCGCACCGCCCACTAATGCAACAAACAAACCGACAAGCAGCTCAGACGAATCCACGGCCAAGGTCACCGATGGTTCACCGAGTGACTCGGCGATATCTAACGTGGGCTCGGAGGCTAAGGGGCTGGTGCAGCAGGCGCTGCAGGGGGCACTGAGTGTTCCTCACCAACAGAGGCTTCTCGATTGTCTGGATCAAGATCCGAATATTGTTTATCAAATCGGCATCACCCCAAAACAGGTACAAAAAAGGGGTTAGTCCTCGCTGATTATCATGGGTTTTTTTGCAGTATATCATCTTTATTTTTCACAAAACCAAAGAACACTATCTGAACTTGAAATAAAAACCAGACAATGTTTGAAGATACTTTTAAAATCAGCAATGTTATCTTTGTGGTTAAGATTCATATTTTTATTAATTATCTTTGTTTTATTAACCACTAAAATGAGTTTAAATACATCTACCGGTTTCGAAAAATACCATTTTCTTCTTCAGGATGTCATAACTAACTAAAACATATATTGTTTCTTTGACAGAATCTATTTTTAAAAAAAAAAATATTTTTTTTTTAGTACCTAACTCAAATCATTACTTAATACAAATTTACACGAATAATTTTTTTAGGAAAAAATTTTAGAATGGGACTCGTAGTTAAATTTAGTTGGTTGTTTATAATTTTTTGATTAGTTTTACACGCTTTATTTATCTCCAACGATTCCAAATTATTTAATTTGTGACCAACACCGTTTATATGCAAAATTGACAATCCCAATTTTTTATCAAAATCATGACCATTTTCTATCAAATGATTAGCAAATTCTGAAAACCCACTATTGTTCAAACATCTCAAATGCTCCCTTACTCTTATATTAAAATTTCTACCCGTTTTACCAATATAAAATGCAGCACAATCCTTGCAACTAAGTTTATAGACACCAGAATTGTTAAATTTATCATCTTTGTCTTAAGAATTTATGAGTAAATTTCCTATACTATTATTTGTATAAAATGCCGGTCTAATGTTTCGTGGTAGGTGTTTAGATATTTGATTCGAAAAGTTATTTATGTATAAAATCCTACGCCAATAATCATTATTATCATTATGTTTTATCTGTGATTTATATAAAAATTGATTATTATATTCTTTTAATTTATTTTTTAATATAGTGTCTATCAAACCTGTATTATACCTGTTATTAACTGCTTTTTTTAAAATTGTATTCAATTCAATATTGAAATTGGATGTTGACATAGGAATATTGACTAAACGATGTATCATGGAGTGGAACCCTGAATGTTTGTGTGATAATGGATGATTAGATTCATTGTGTATGATAGTATCTGTAAAAGTTGGTTTTCTAAAAATTTTGAATTCAATTTTATTATTATTTTTAATCAATGTTAGGTCCAAAAAATTTAGGGTCGAATTATTTTCCATTTCTAAAGTAAATTGTATTTTATTATTAAATGAATTAATGAAATTTAAAAATGTAGTTAGTTGACGTTGTGAACCTGGTTTTAAACCTCATTTTAGTGGTTAATAAAACAAAGATAATAAATAAATAAAAAAATGTTTGAAGAGGCCAAAACAAAATATATTTTTGTGCATGTGAGGTGGGGCAGGGCGAACATTTCCCTGCAGGAGTTGTATAATACATGGAATGCATTTTTAATTGTAACAACTGCACTCTCCATAATGTATAAACAGATTCATTTTGTTTCAGTTACCAGAACTTGTGGAGAATAATCCGATGGTTGCTATTTCAGTGTTGCTTAAGCTAATCCACTCCCAACAAATAACAGAATACTTCAGTGAACTGGTTAATATGGAAATGTCATTGCATTCTATGGAAGTTGTCAATAGGTTTGTAAAATTTTGAAATTGTAAATTTCACATAAGATAAAAGTATCAAATTTATACCTGTAACATTAGCACTTTTTCTCACAGCTTATCTTGCATTTATGGAAAAGTACCAAATTAAAATGTATGCATTAACTTACATATACAGTAGACCCCCGATTATCTGGGATAGATGGTGAAATTTTTTTTTCGGATAATTAAATTTCCCGGTTGATCCAAAAGCATATAAAAAATACTAAAAAGTTACAAAAATCACGCCTATGTACTGTCCGATAGTTGCACATGTGTGTGCAAACGCAAATGCTGACCGGGATATTGTAGGGTTGTCAAATAACTTTCACCATAAATATTTTTTTACACATTTATTATTTATTTCACTAAAAGCAGTCAACAAAAAATAATATAGTAACGAGGATTTTTTTTTGTCGCTTTGCTGGTTTTTTATTATATATTTTGAATATTTCTCTACACCATTTTTTTCAGTGAGAGAAATGGTTTAAATTTCATGGACAGCGTTAATTTTTCTGAAGAAATCAACTTATCTTCCTCTTTGTCATCATTAGGATGCACGGTATCATTCGGCACACGTTGTAAAATATCTTTGTCATTTAATACTCCATGATCAGTTTCACTTTGGTCTAAATGAAGCCAATCATGTGTCGATTGCTCATCAACATCTCGCACCTGGCAATTCGTTTCAAATTTCGTGTCACTTATTCTTCATGATTTTCATTAAATTCAAGAAATCCTTCATCACGTCCTATCCGGTTTAATCAGGGATTTAAATTTGTTCCGGCATATGATCTTCAGCTTTTTTTAATAGTTGAAACTTAGAAGTGAATTCTCGTGCAGCTAGATCACCATTGTTAAATTTTTTGCCTTGAACGGTAATTTGTTGGATGCTGTGACTCTATTTAAACTATGTTAATAATCCAGAAGATGCGTTAAAATCGCCCTGCAACTTTAATTCATCATAAAAATATTTTCCTTTGGCTGCGCAAATAAAAATATACTGTGGTACTCCTGACCGCAAACCCTGCCATCATCATAATTTATGATGCTGCGATCCGCAAGTGACAATGACAACTAAATCACTAACTCATAAAACAATTAAAAAATAAATGTTTTGAGAGATTATTCTTTGGTAACGACAGACTGTTGACGTGCTCGACTACAATACACATGTGTTTAGTAGCCATTATGAACAATGTGGAACATTTAAAAAAAAATTCAATGATTTTCAAAAATAAGTTCCTGTTAATCTGCGTCCCGGTTAATCCGATCCTGGATAATCGGGAATCTACTGTACATACTTAATTACATTAATTTCATCTTTGATTTTATTTTCATTTTGTATCAACTTTAAGTATCTCCATCAATAGTAAAATTTTTATTAAATTAATAGCAAAGTGTGATAATTTTTAACAAGGAAACCTATAAATAGCAAATATTTTTCTCTAATTTTCAACTGTGGTAGGAATACGATGTATAACAACAATTTGTTACTATGATACACTATTTCAACACTTCAATGCAAGTAATTCAAGCATTCGATCTACTTAACAAGTCTAAATTTATTTACAGATTGACAACGTCTGTAGATTTGCCGGTGGAATTTGTGCATCTATACATAAGCAACTGTATATCGACTTGTGAAACAATAGGAGACCGATATATGCAAAATCGCTTGGTACGACTGGTGTGCGTTTTCCTCCAATCTTTGATTCGTAATAAGATTATAAATGTTAAGGTAAGTAGTCAAGACTTCTAACGGGATGAATTTTCAGTACCTGGTCATGCATGCCTTTTATTTATGGTGCCAAAAATACTCACGTCATACATCATTCTTACTTGTGTACTAACAATACTTTGAAAAGATTATTTTAAACTTTGAAATGGATCATTTCAATATCAGTCAACAATTTATATTTGAATGGTTTTCATATTGAAAAATATTATTCCAATATATTTCAATGATTTTTATTTCAATAGCTTCAAAGTTCAATTGAACTGTCAGATTCAATCTAGGAATTATAATTACTTACATATTAACGAATTTAATTAAGTCAGGTTGGGTTACGAATTTAAGTTTAGAATTGTAATTGTTAACAAATTTGGATAGGTTGTTTATTGTGATAAATCAGACAACAGCGCCAAAGCATGTTTACAATCAATACATGCATTGATAAATTGATGTTTGTCAGTAGTAAAGAGTTTGTGATAAAAAATCAGTTTTATATGTAAATAAATTACATATTGCATATATGGTACGCACTGCAAGACAGCCCAGAAAACTCTACACGGAAGACAATTAAACATTAACAGATTTAAAAAAGGGGTGATAAACATACTAAGCGTGCACAGACATGGCAAACAAATGTAATGTAAATGTTTATTTTTTAGCTCTCCCGTGATTTTTTCTATTTTTAATAAATTAAAAATATAATACTTAACAATTTAACTTTATTCGAATCACCCGGTTACACTATCCAATGCTGATATTATATTGTGAATTACACAAATTAAAGACGACATACAGCGGAACCTCAACTTATGAGTATTTAGAGAAACAAGCAAATTTAAAAAAAAAAATGAGCAATGTCTCGATATACAGACTAAAAAACGTATTGCGTAACTTAAAAAAAATAGCAAAACAAAAAACAATGCCTGGTCATAAACCCATGAAAGACCGTCTCACCTTCTTGATGTGTGCTAATGCAAGTGGTGATTTGAAAGTTTAAACCCTTGCTCGTGTATCATTCTGAGAATCCACGAGCCTTCAAGAAATTCAAGGTACAGAAGAGCCAGTTAAATGTTATGTGGAAGTTCAACAACAAGGTTTGGTTCACTTGTATTTTGTTAGTTGAGTGGATCATTGAGGTCTTTGGTCCTACAGTAAAGACTTACCTTTTGGAAAAGAAATTGGCACATGTCTTTTTCTCAGATCTTAAGGACCACTCACTGGAGGAATTTGAGAATATTAAAATCAAGTTTCTTCCACCCAACACCACTCTATTATTCCAGCTTCGAACTTCAAAAAACTTTACATCAAATCACTATTTCAGCAGTGCTTCGGAATGACCAAAGGAACAAATCTTATCCTCAGAGACTTTTGGTAAAATCATGTCCACATTGTGAGCTGCCTCAAAATCATCGATAAAGGATGGAGTGAGGTAGCCAAGAGACCCTCAATTCTGCGTGGAGAAAACTGTGGCCTAATTGCATTGACAGGTTTGCTCATGAACGAGAGCTGCCAATTGTCGATGAAATTGTGTCCTTGGGGAAAAACATGGGACTGGAGGTGAAACTGGAAGCTATTCTAAAGCTAGTGGAAGAATAAGGCCAGGAGCTGACCACCGAAGAATTAATGGCTCTGCATCACGAGCAACAGCACGAGGCTACAGAGGAGATCTCGTCTGAGGATGAGGAGAAAGAGGCTGAGAAATCTGTCACTTCAAATGAGATTAAGAAGATTTGTAAAATGTGGGAAACAGTGCAAGATTTCGTAGAAAAGCACCACCCGAGTCAGGCTGTAGCAGCGTAAGCAATTAATCTTTTCAATGACAATGCGAGGCAAAAGCATGTGTCAATGGATAGGCTCCTGGTTATAGTTCCATGAAAAGAAAAAAAAATATATTTAGCCATCAAGTGATCCTGATATATGGATAATTAATAAATTCAATTACGTATTTTATTATAAATTTAAATACACAATAAAAATATATAAAAATTGTGTTTATTTTATTATTAAATTTGTGGGTTAGGACGGTGGTTAAATGAAAGAAATGTTGTTTGCGTGTTGAAGGTGTTTATTGTGATGGATATAACAATGAAGATAGTTATAATGAAAGGAATGAATGAAGATGTAGAAGGTGCGCGTGTATTATGAACTGAAATGAAGCAAGTTGGCGGTCTTGCTCGGTGCGCGTGGGCTGGCAAGACCGCCGTTGTGAAACGATGAAACTGGAGAGACTGCTTAGCGGTGAATAATTGAACCAGACTTGTAGCAGCAGCCGGCAGCGCTGTCGCTAGCGTTGATGCCGACTGAGATGGTGATGATTATGAATTCTGATTGCTACATTAATATTTTTGAATCTTTGAATGAATTGAGTTTCCTTTATTTACTATGGGGAAATTTGCTTTGACATACGGAGCATGTTTACAGAACGAATTATGCCCGTAAGTTGAAGTCCCACTGTATTTTAATAAATGCACATCCTGATGAGGGAAAAATATGTTTTTTTATTAATAAAAAGATTATAAATTGTTTAAAAGTTACAGTAATAAAGTGTACAATTTAAAAAATATATGTATTTAATTACCACCCTTGTAAAACTACGCAAGTGGGTCATTGTGTTGGGAGTGTTTTTGAGACAATTGGGTGCCATGATGAAATGCCATTCCTAATGAAAAAATATTTGATTTAATTTGTTTATTTTTGCAGGAATTGTTTATAGAAGTGGAAGCGTTTTGCGTGGGTTTTAGTAGAATAAGGGAGGCAGCCGCGCTGTACCGACTGCTCAAACAGCTTGATGCTGGTGAGGGCCCCAATGTACAGACCAACCATAAAAGTGAAAAAAATGAATTATGATGCTTTTGAAATGTGAAATAAAGATATAAAAACCATTGTCTTTTCATTGTCAATTGATGAATCATTATTTGAGTAAAATGTAAACTAATATACATATTTTTAATGTTTGAAGCAGTAATATTGTAGTTAGATTTTTAACTGTTTAACTAGGGTAAGCTTCGTCTTTAACCAGTGGCGTAACTCAGTAATGTAACAAGTTTTTAACCAGTGGCGTATACCAATACAGTCAAAGGTATAATACATTCGGTATCAATATTTTTGTGAGTATCCTAGTGCTATTATGAATTAATAACTTTTTAAATTCATACATTTATTGTACAATAAAAAATCATTTCTCATGTGTACAATGAAAACATGTGAAAAAATTATCAAGTAAGTGAAGTAAGGAAAAAAATGTCAATTGTGAATGCATATATGTACCTTTTGTTTCTTGTTCATGTAAGTGTGAATATTGTAGGAGACAAAAGACCAATTTTGTTCTTACTACATATTTAATTGATAAATCGCATACTAATGGTATTCTTATTCGCATTTTATTCAGTGGGGCCCTTCCATTTTGTTTTGGGGTCTGATGTCTTTTTTTCCCAATTTTGTTACAAGGCTGTATTTAACTAATCTTTTAATGCCAACTTTTTTAGAACATTCATTCCATTATCAGGGCTGTATAAAACTAATTTTTAAATTCTAATTTTCATATGGACTCGTCAGCAGATGTTTGTCTAGTCTCACAAGTTTGCATAATGTAATAAGTACAGTGGTTAAATACAAAGTTCATTCTGGTTAAATATTAAAAACTAATAGATTTTAAGAGACAGCTTAATATTTAGTTTTAATTTATTTAACTAATGTAAATGCCATTGGAATACTGGTTTAGTAACCTTCAAGCAAAATGAATTATTATCAAAATTAAAATTATAGTTGATTGAGTAACAAAAATCAAATTTCAATTGTAGCAGCCAAGTTAGTCTTGTATATATAGCACAAGAATTTTGAGAAGCAAGAAAAAATATAAATTCTGATGCGACACAATACGTGTTCATAGATGAATCATTTACAACTGTTGTACTAATAATATAAAAGTTAACCGAAAGCCTCAGGATTGGTCGATTTAGTTATTGTAACTAAAACAATAATTTTCCTTATTTGTTAAGGTGATGAAAAATAAATATATTAAAACAAAACTAAACTGTTTTGCTTATTGATATTTCAATAAAACTTTATTTCAGCATTGAATACAAATATTTAATCAACAATTTATTAAAATACAAGATTAATTTGAATTGATAGGATGTTAACACTTCAATCCAATGTCTTTTTAAATCTACATACACTTTACACACTGAATGACATCTTTATCATTTTATATTTAAAATAAGAAATGAATATTGACACTCCAAACACATTTTAATGTAAAATACTGACTTTTTAATAGAATATTGAGTTGATCCGGGTATATTTTATGTAAAAAACCGAGGATAATATTAAAACATCGAGTGCACCCGCACTTGTCACCTCAGTTCTCCTGATGTCGAGACAGGTATGTATAATAATATTTGCTCATTGAACCTCACATTTGATAAATAAATTAAATTTACGCAATTATTTGGAAACAGAGGCTCGCATGGTCATCACCTCAAACTGGTAAATAACTTGCGATAATACCTCAACAAGTGTGCAAGCTGAGCAGCAAGTTGTTTGGGTATTAAAATTAATGATACTTGACACTTTGCTAATACTTCGGCAATAATACAATTATTCTGCATTCAAAAAATTTGTTAATCTTGCATTATTCATTTGTTACTTAAATATTTTAAAAATTGAGTCGCACATACTAATATATATGCTCAAAATTAATTGTTTTGTATGGGCTTAATTTAATGTGCAGGGATTATAGAAGCATTACATAATTATAATGATGTTAATGCATTTTAAAAAATATGGTATTTTGTGATCTTTTCATTTGATCACTTTGCAGATGACTGATGATCTTTGTTGTTTCTGACCTTTTTTATAAATGTAACATTAATGAGCAGGTAATATGTTCCAATCAATAATGTGCGGACGTGCGCACTGCTATTGACAATAGAGTGCATCCGAAAGAATATACTATGTCTATCATTTACATAGATAAAATTATGTTATATGTACTTATTATCTATCAAACAGAATTAAAAATAATTCATTCATAAGATTGAAAAATACCATTCACAAGGATTTTTACTTTGCTTAGCGTACACTAGTACTCCTATCTTAGAGGGAATGTCAGTTCCGAACCCGGGACTGATTCCGTGATCATCAAAATCAAATTCCAGGATTAGCATGTGTTGCATTGAAAGACACGGTAAAGTTGTGATATAGATATATTTTGCTGTATAAAAGACAATACACATTCTTAATTCTAGTTACGAATAGAAATTAAAACATTAATACTATATTTGTAATTCTATTATAAATAAAATTTGTGAGAAAATAAGGTACTCCATCGTAGAAGCAGAAAAATCACCGCTCCATTAGCCCATACTGTTTTGTTTAGGAAATGGAATATAATAACAACTTGTTGATAAAAGGGGAAATCGTATAAATTATGTAATGTTTTGGGTTAATAAATTATAAAATTGATTTGTGAAATCGTGTTGCCACAACAATAGTTTTATGAGATAATGGAGCCGACCACCTTTGATCCTCGTATTTCATGTTAATGTTTCACCTTTTGTCACCTGCAAAATAGAAAAATATTACAAAGAGTACTTTAATGTATATGCTAATCTATGAAAATAATTTTCAAAATTGCATTATATTTGAGTTCCAACTCATGAACCACGATCTAGCATAACTGTCAGTCTTTTGTCTACTGTGCCATTGCTAATTTAGGTTTGAAAAAGTCTAACAGTTCACTGGGAAGGAATAAATTTTTATTACATTTTAAAATTTAATTTTTCAAAAAATGTTTGCTCAGCATTGTACTTTGTGTAGGTAGGTACTAAATTTGTAAAGTTCTCTACCTACCTTCCGGGATTTCAAATGACATTTTAATTTTTGAACACGTGAAATTCTAAAGTGTGAAAACTAAATTTGATCCTTATGGGTACTGAATAAAATATGTAGTCACCATGGTAATTAGTATGTTGTATTTGTTTGGACATTTTTCTGAGACTACTTTAATACAAATGTCTTTGGGGAGAAAAAGTTAAAATGTTTATACATGAATAAGAAAAAGTTCTGCCGATAGAATGCCAAAAATAGCTTAAGTTTTCAGAGAGGGTTGCATTTTGCGCATATATTAGGGTTATCAAAAAAGAATTTCGTTTTTTAAATAAAATATTTGAATGCTTCTAATTTTTTTTAATTTCCACCGCTAAATGGTCCAGTTGATCACAATACAATTGTGCATTTATCGTTTATCCAGGTTTGAGAGCTTCAAAGTGAATAATGCCCTTGCAATCCCACCAAACAGACAAAATGATATTTTCGTTGTGATGCCGGGCTTAGTGGTGGGTTTCACTACCTGACCTTTCGAAAGTCATTGCTTTGCGTCCTTAGTTCGAGTATAGCACCCATTTCTCGTCTCCAATTAAATGTTGTAAAAATGAAGTTTCTGACTCCATTTCCAAAAGTTGTTTACATGCGTCTATTCGATTACCTAGGTGTTCTTTGCTTAGTTTGTGTGGTATCCATTTTCCTTGTCTCAGATGCAGTTGAACGCTTGATCATGAGTATCCAAGTTTGTCTATGATTTTTTCAATAGATAAAGTTGGATTGTTTTCGATTTCGGCAGCCAGTACAACATTGTTCACTTTAATAGGTCTTCCACTTCCAGGGCTATTTTTTAAATCTAAATTTCGCAAACCATCTTTGACACTTGTGAACATCCAAAACATTTCTCAGTATATCACAAATATTTTTAGTGGTATTTGTTGCTGCCTCTTTCTTCAAGAAATGATATAACATCAAATTTCGAAAAAATTCTTTGTTTGGTACAAATTGGTCCATTGTAAATAGGGTTGTTAAATTTCAGTTTTATAAATTACAATTCGCTCTTGGTATGTATAGTCACCAGAATAGTACAAAACACGTTGTATGAGGTCGGTAGTCAAAGTACAACTAATTGTTGAAAATGGTAGACGAAAAAAACGATATTCTTTTTTGGTACACCTATTATTTTTAAAAAAACGCAAAATTTTAAGATAGGAGATAGTGGATTAACCCAGACTAAAGTATTTATGAAAAATTCATATCTTGTTGAAAATACAGAAATTTTCTCACATAAAATGGGGTTTAACAGTTGATGACAATGTTACATTTTTAAAATGGATAAATGTGAAGTTAATAACTAATATTTGTCAATTTTGGGAAGCAAAGTATTTTAAGCATTCTTAAATTAATTAATTTAATATGACAAAATTGTAACGATCTTACCCTTGCACTAGCAAAGAGATAAATTTTTACTCTTGACTCACTGACATAATTGATATCAGTGTTAGAAAACGGTGACTGATCACCGTGATAATATAAAATAAATAAACTAAATTATTTACACAAGCTTCCAAGAAGTCGATTCTTCTCTCCAGAACTGTCAGTTTCTCATTCAAAACTGCCAGCCGTGATCTGCACGACAAATCTAGATACAAAATAAAGTACATTAGTCAACTGGTAAAGGATAATTAATATGTACACCATTAATATTAAGTAAACAAACAAAGGGTTAAACACTCCCAATGCAAACAAAAGTACACACCAAAGGAGTTCAGGAAGTCTGTTATTTTTTTTATGCTCCCTGTAATAACTTCGATGTACTCTCGGTTGGCCCAATCTTGTTGAATTTGTTTCCCTATTGTCTCGTTATCCCTCCCAGGCGTCGTCATTTTTGGCGATTACTTTGGCTATTGATCCTAGAATCTAAAATAGAAATACCCGTAATATCTTCATCCAATGTCACAAATCTAAAATGACGTTTAATTTGCTTATTGGTGGTCTATGGTTTGATTAGCAAACCAGTGTCAAGTTCGGGGGCGTGTCCATGGATTAAATTTTGGCTTTGGTAAGGGTGCGTTCAGTGCTTATTTTTCTTCGTTCTAGCCCATAGATAAGCTCTAGCCTATCAGGTAGGCATTAAGATTATTGGCACCCTACGTACCTTAAAGTAGCGGCCATAAAAAAGTAAAGCGCGGTATCGAATTAGTGCCGATTTTAATTAAATTAACGGGATTCTTGAAAACCAGAACTGTAATTTAAAAGAAATAATCATTTTAATAAAATTCACACATCAGCCTTATTGATGGGCACTGAAATGTGACCCAAAATTATGATTTAATAATTATATGTATTATATGAGTCGTTTTATTTCCAACGGATTTTTAACAGAGCCCAGAAATCACAAAAAATGTTTAAAAATTGAATTTTCATCTAAATGCTTCATTAGATATTTTGAAGACAAGGTGTATGCATCAATACTACAGGAAATGCAAAAAAAAATCACAAATATGTTGTCGATTCTGAGAAATTAAGAAATTTAAGGTATGAGAACAGAGGTGTCTGAAACGCAACACGCGTATTTGAGAGGTGTTTCTCACATTATTTGATCTTCATTGGTGCAAGCCAGTGGCATACCATTAAAAACTATTGGTCAGTTTCATTGAGGGTTTTAATACGAAAATTAAACTTGTTTTTTCTATTACTTATATTATTATTTGCGGTAAAATATTGGAACTAATCGCAAGTATCTTTTTCTCCTAGCATTACTTCATAATTTTTTTTTTTCATTTTTAATTATAGAGGGGTTTGGAAGTAAAACAACTCATATGTTAGCTAATTTTCGTAAAGATGCAATAAAAATAATTTGCACCATACACAGAAGATATTCAGGGAGATTATTAATGTGGTTTTACAAGAGGCTGCAGTATCACAGATAAAAAGTTTACTCTGCATCAAATACTTACATAAGTAAAACTAGAATGTTCATTATGTGGATTTTAAGACTGCTTATAATTCCGTTCAGAGAGGGCATTTGGAATATATAAAAACTCATATAAATACAAAGCATGTATTTGAAGGAATCAATGAACAGAATATTGATCAAATCTTAGTTATCAGAATCCATAAAAGTGACAAGAATAAAACAGAGTAATACATTTTCGCCTCTTTTATTTGATGAAAGCTATATTTGTGTTCACTAACACAGTGTTTTAAAAACATCGAAAATTGATCATACATACTGCAAATTGGATAATTTTTAACATTTTACTAATTTGGTTCAATGTAGATTCTTCTCCGTTCAATAAGATATAACATAACATTCAGTTTATTAATTTTACATTAGTGTAAAGGTTTTATCTAAGTAATAGTTTTAAAAAAAGTCAAACCTATTGCATAACTTCTGATTTAAATGAATAATAAAAACCAATATTTTCAAAACAAACACTGAAATATGAACTATTTTTGAAAGGTAAGTCTTAAGAGATATTCAAACAACTCAAAATAGGAAGTTATGAGATTGAGGAGACTAAAAAGGGCTGGCCACATTTTGAGAACTTTAAGACTCTCTACAAGGTCTTCAAGAAAACCCCGGCCAGAGCTCGACTACTGGGCTGCCCCTGAATAAGATGGGCAGATACATATAATGAAAAAAGATGCAGGACTGGAGAGATTTGACTTGAGGCTGGGATACCTAGAGAACATTTGTGCAGTCAGCCTCGGACTTCGATGGCTTGTAGTGATGATGATGATTTAATAATAAAAATAAAAGAGGCAATCTGCATTATTAGTGATTTTTTATTCACATTACATTACATGTGTATAAAAAAAATATTGTAAAAAGATACATATATGTATATAATAAAATTATATTTTTATGATAAAATGTTACTGTGTCTAAATATTATATTATATTTATAGTATTGCATTTTTGTATAATCTTACAAAAAGAGATACCACACACAAAAAGAGATACCACACACAAAAAAAAGGAAATTGATACATTTTTTCCATGAAATCAATTATTTTCACAAAAAAATTAATTCTTAAATAATACATACTTATATTACATTATGTACCGTGTGTGACAATAATTTTAATAGATTTGAAAATATGTACATACATCATAGTTTTTCAATGTGCGCATTAAGGATTTGTGTCCTCTATACAGTATTCTGAACAACTTTAATAATTTAACAGTTTTTTTTAATAATTAAAATTATTAGCACCTAGGAAATAACATACAGTAAAATCTTATTTATGAAAAAGAAAAATGTATTTGAAATTGTCTAATGAACAAAACGAATATTAACAAAAATAAGATTAATATTTTTTGAATTTCATAAAGCTTCTATATTTTTTTGGATTAAGTCCAAAAGCTTTAAGACGTTCATCAGAAAGATTATTGATGGGGTCTGATCTTTGAGGATCTTGCTTATTTTGATATTTTTCATGTCGCTTGAAATTATTTTTCCCAACATTTTTGTTTCCATTTGTTTCACCATTAGATAGTGGATATTTTTCCTGGACAACATTCTTCTTTTTCTTTTTTTTAGGAGGGGAATCTTCCTCCACAACCGAGTCCTCTTGTGATGTGGGTTTTCTCTTTTTATTTGTGACATTTTTGAGTTTTTCAACATGGGCAACATTATTTTCATTGCTTTCGCTCTCCCTTTTTTTCTTATTTCTTTTTCTTGGCTTTTTGACAATATCCGCATTAGGTTCTATGTTATCAGAATTGACAACAACTTCAGATTTTTTTTCACATGACTCTGTAGATACTTTATCTGTGCCTTCAATATTGTCAGAGGATTGCTTCTGCTTTAAATTTTTAACAATTTCAGTTTGTGTGGCTGATACAGAGCAAACTTTCTCAGTTGTACGATTTTTATCTTTTTTCCTCTTCTTTTTATTTCTTTTTCTTTTAGTAGCACTCACTTGGTCTTCTTTTGGAGCTGGTAGATCATCATCCTCGCTGTATCAAAACGTAATTAGTATAAAAGCAGTTTTAATAAATTGTAGTTGGATCTAATATTAAATATTATAAATTTATGAAAAAAATATAAACAAGTGTACTAAGAATTGTTTGATCTAATCTTACTGCTAAACCTAACAAATATGTAAGCCAGTGATCAAATTGTCGGCGGTCTGAGCCACCAAAGTTCTATTTCACCTAGTTCTATTTTCATAGCACAAGCAATAGCAAAGTAGCCAGGACAATGCTGTGTATATCAGAGGTGGAGTCTACTCCATGCTACACAATAAACTACAAGTGTTATATATACTTAATTGCAATATCTTATGTTTATCATATAATATTTTATAACTAACAAAAACATGTATGTCAATAAAGTCTAATAAATAAAATAAAATCACTTGGCTTAGTTTGAAAATATAATATGAAATATTAATGTGTCATGTATTCCATCCACTCATCTCTATTTTTTTTAAAGAAAAAAAATGAAGTAACATATTTAAATATGTATACATACTTTACTTGTGTTTTGAAAAGACTGGGAAGAATTTTCATCTTTAACTTGAGATTTTTTGCTTTGGCTTCAAGAATTTTTTGATCATTTCTTTGTTTATGTTCATCTCGATATTGCAAAGTTTTCTTCAAAGGGTACCATCTGTTTAACTCGTCGTCATCTGCCATTAAGATCTAAAAAAAATGAATGTTTTTTAAAAAAGCATTTATGCATTCGAGCAACACTTTCATGAGAAATAATCCATATGACTCTCAGTCTCACACGAGATTTTTCTGTGACTGGGGAAATTTGCTCAATGATATCATTGTTACGTGAATAACAATATTATCTGAGAATTTATATACCTGGTGCATCTACCTACAAACAAACTAATACATGGTGCACCATTTAAAAACTATATCATGTAACAGATTTAAATGACTAAAATAACATGTGAATGCTGTGGTGCTATATACCCGGACCAAATCTCCATATTATACCATACCTAAGAACATGGTGTTCTTAGGTACTGTATAATGGCCTATTTATGTCATGTCTGCCACAAGAGTAAATAGCACATAATCCATAGTTCTGTCTATATAAGAACACAGTGAATAGTTTTCCGGAATAAATCTAACGTGGAACAACCTATCAAGTTTTTATTGATGGAGTTCATCTTGAAATCTTAATACATAACCTTCACTCATCTCTCTACAATCATTATCAGTCAATTAAAATCACATGAAGATTAAAAAACCAGTACCTGAAAAGATAACAATAATACAGAAATACTGTCTGTTTTATATGTGATAATCACATTGCTACAACTCAGGGTGAGTCTCGGATGCCTGCAGGATTTGTCATCATTTTCTTCTTATAGTGTCGTCTGTCTTCTAGTTTACCACCCTCAAAAGCACAACAGTTTATTACTGCACGATCAAGCTAACACAACACTCTTCTGCCCTCTTGCAGATTACTAAACAAAACTTTATTTGCGGATTCCTGGTATTCCATGCGATGTAAGTGTCGACAATTTGACCACACTAGCATCTTCATACATGTCACAAAATTCCGCATTATATCTTTATCTCGAGACACCACTATTATTTATTGAGTTGTAAATTCTAAGAATAATTTTTCTCTATTCTTTTATTGTGTTTTTATATTTATATTTAGTGTCCAAGTTTCCAATGCATGTTATAAGTGTTTTATACAGGGTGAACTTTATTCTGTTTGAAAGTAGACGCGACTTGAGTTGGTAAATAAGGCTAAAATAACATTTTTTCACTAACTTTCTGTTTATCCCTTCACTCGTACTGTTAGTCTTGTTTGCCAATGATCCGAGATGTGAGAAACTTAATGATATACGTAGTGTAATAAAGTGGGACAGTTTACCGAATCATATACAAAATGTTTAATTACTGAGATCATAAACAGGATGTACATATTGCGAAGGATAAAAAAAAATTATAAATATATTATTTTTCTAAACACCTTTTCTTTATTAAGAATTTGTTATCACTTTGAGAGATTTATTTGGGATAAGTTAGGTTAAGAGAAAAATATAAATAAAAAGATTAAAGATTATTCTTTTGTTAAAGAATCGCAATTACCTCTGCAGTAGTGAGTCCGTAGTCAAGAGGTGGCACTTGTCTATATTTGAACCGACATGGCATATCTCCTATAACATCCTCACAATCTAACTTGTAGTACTCGTCCAAATATTGGGTAAACGTTTGATTGGTGGCTTGAGGATCGTACACAGGTTTCTTCGTTGCCAGAACATCGGCCAATTTGCTTTTACGTTTTCGGCGTTTCTTGCGGCCATCTGTCGCTTCTTTTAGTTCATCTAATAATGTTGGTTGACGATCTTTACTAGGATCATACTCGCAGTCCATCTACAAAGATTATGTTGAGGAATCAATTGTGTTTTAAGAAGATATCAATATTTGATGTTCAAAAATTTAAAACATTTTAATATCACAAAGTTTTTATTAATTTGTTAATTTAAAAGGGTGCTATTGTATAATTGTAAAATTGTTTAATTTATTTTATGTATATTAATAACCTACACTATACATCTAAAAAAATGGTTGTGGATCTAGGATTTTAAGATTATTATTATTAAAAAAAAAGTTTATGTAAAAAAGAAAATATTCTTACATTGAAATTGTCATCTTCACAATGGAGTTCAGCATTATCTGGCTCTTTATCTTTTACAGGTTCTTCAGGGTCCCAAGCATCCCAATTATCTTAAATTATAAATTAAAATTTTTACAAAAATGCTGAAAATAAGTTTTCAAATTTTCTACTGCTAGTGAAGTGGATCTAGTCTGGAAATTGACAGCGATAATAAGAAAGAGAGGACGTCTGTGAAACTGCATCAAATTTATAATCCAAGGGTCATCACAAAAAATTACATATGCAGAAGAAAAATTACTGATTTATAAAATGCAACATTAATCACAAATTCTTTTGATGATGAGTTAAAAAATATCTTACCTATTTCTAATTCCTCATCCAGCTCTGGAAATTCTGGTTTCTTCCCATCAGCTTCATCACCGTAATATTCTCCGTCAAATAATTCCTTCATTCTTCGATCATGGGCCTCAGGATCGAAATCTCCTTCAATATCCTCATCCTAGAATATTCAACGATTGTATACGTAACTTTTCAATAAATACTCAAAAGTGTAAATAAATGATTTTATAAAAGCAAATATAGGTTGAAAATGTTAAAAATAAATCAATATAAAATATTATGTTAATACAAATTAAGTGTATTAATTAGAAAAATATACATATTAAATCAATTTATCAAAAAAATATTGTTGTTGCTACCGAGATTCCAACCTGGATCTCTTCCTATCTGGGGAAATGCATTAACCGATTATGCTACGCTAACACAGTGAGTTGACGACAAATTTTCGAACTTATACGTTGCACTTTCAAATTGATACATTTGTCGTTCCATTATTTGAAAGCCATCTTCTTTATATTTACAGAATCTCAAATGCATTTCCCCAGATAGGAAGAGATCCAGGTTTGAATCCCGGTAGCAACAACAATATTTTTTGATAAATTGATTTTATATATATATTTTTCTAATTAATACACTTAATTTGTATTAAAAATATCACAGGCCTATGTTCTGTAAAATTGCAACTTCACAAGAATGTGTTCTCCTTAAAAATATTATGTATTTATATAATGCAGTCCAAGTATAAGATTTTATCAAAGAAAAATATAAATACAGTAAAACCGCGATATAACGAAATCCAAGGGCCCAAAAAATAAAAATTCGTAATAACGAATTCCCACATATAACGAAATAAATAAAAAAAATCCTACTATATGTTACGCGCCGTCGCAAAAAAATGTTGCGCGGCTTCAAAAAAGATCGCAAATTCTGCAAACAAAGAAGGAAGAAGGCCATAGGGAACTGAATACCTACATATTTTTAGTAGTTTTGTTATTAAAACAGATAAGCAAATGGATAATCAAAGGAATTAAATTAAGAACAGAACCTATTCAACACCAATTGGAAGATATTTTTTCGTAAATTCCAGAATATTGCAAACACAAAACAATATTTTAATTGTGTTTAAATATAGAGCCGCTTCAAACATAGTTTTGGGCATGAAACATAAAAAATAATTCAAAAATAAAAATTTGACAGTTGAATCGCGGCATTTTTATAAAATGAGTCGTATATAAATTACGAAGGTACTTACCGGTAACGGCGGCAACCACTTCAAAATATGATACTATGAACCCAAGAAGTTTGAATTGTTTTACTACCTTGTCGGCAGACCGCCGCGCACCGCCGAAAAGGCCATAAAACCGTTCGCATACGGCAGATGCAGCGGCGCGGCTTTGTAAGTGCGAAATAATATTTTCATCTTTTAACATTTTTTTATTTCGTTATAAATTTACGTAAATGTATTGGCATTTTTTCGTACGGGACAAAAATGATTTTGTTATAAATATTAACGGGATTTCGTTATATAAATGCATTTTTGTATGAAAAATTGGTTTTAGGGACTAAATTTCGATTTTTTTTTCGATATACGTCATTTTTCGCTATATCGGGTTTCGTTATATCGCGGTTTTACTGTACTACATTATTATAAATCATTAAAAATTGTTATGCTGTTGACAGCGGTATACTGGATATTAGATATATTTGTGGACTACACACAATATACAAAATACTACTATACGTACATTAAACGCTAGTTGGTCGTTTCCAGTAATTTCTTTCAATTTTTCAATTTTCTGTTGAATTTCTTTCAGTTTATGAGCTTTAAGTTGAGCTATCTCTTCTTTCTTACGTTTTTTTTCTTCAACTTTTCGTTCTTTCACCTCCACCCTCTTCTTGGCACGTTTATCATCCTTAGGCCTCAAGGAATGTTCTAAAGTGCGTGGATAACGTTTTATCTAAAATGATAAATAAAAGATTACAGTCAAATACAGGAGTCGCATCACAATTTGTATCATATTCTGTTTGATCAGATTATTTTTATATATTTTTAGTAAAACTGATTACAGGGTTAAAATGAGTCATTCATTGGTCTCATGTCATACAAAGTTTAGGGTCCTAGGATCCCTTGCTCTTTCATCTTGTAGCAACTGATGTGGCATGAAAAAGATTAGGTTAAGATTAAGAAAGAAAGATTATGCTGCTAACATGAATATCAAAAAAAGGCAGAAAGTATTTCTACACGCCTTAAAAGTATAAATATAAAACTTTGAATTGAAATTAGAATCAACACGGCAGTTCTGTCACATTTGGCTAAGTTTCATTCACACGCCATATCAGTAGGAGTGCAAAAATTCCTTACAAAGTCTTGATCTGGTTCTTCAAATCTGAAATTGTACTTGTGCTCAAATTCCGTTTGCTCTCCGAGAATCTTCTCATCTTCAGATAAGTGTTCTTCAGAGTCGTTGACAATCTCTTCGTAACTAGGTATTCTATCTTTATCGGATGTTTCCTTGAATCTGAAAACAGGCAAGTGTGTAATTTTAAAGAACTATTGATATATCCTTGATTTTCTAATTACCCCGAACAACATTTCAAAAATTGCAAACTACAAAATAATTATTCCCATTTCTTTTTTATATCCAAATAAACTACTAAATTTTTCCTCTTGTCTTTTAGTGATATGATAAGCAAGTGATTTTTTGTGAATAAAATGTGCATGGATTGAGTTTGGCTATTTTATTTAAAAAAAACAATCTAACATCTCATTCAAATGGCAGTGTAAAGTCCGTGTTGTGGTTAAATTCATGTATTCGGGAATAAAATCTGCAAATGTACCATATACGGCCAAACTGTTTTGAAGATTTTTTTTTTCACCATATCCTTTTCGAGGTTAATTTGTCATTACAGGAAAAATGTATCAAGGTTATGCAGTGTGTACAGTAATTCCTATACACCTTTAATATGCAAACTTTCAAAGATATGAACATCCATGTTCAATTATTTAAATAAGGACAAAATTCAAAATTACCAGTATTTCAAATTCGGTAGCAGTGTGTAAGGTTAGTTTGTGCTTGAAGGCGTAGATTCATGCTTTTATAAATATTATATTAGTTACGTGTGCACATGTGGTCTCCTTTATAAAGTGTGTGCACTCTTCAATGTAGCTATTTTGTTCAATTTTTATGCAATTAATTTAACCCCAGCACTGCACAATGTCAGCTGTCAAACGCAAGAGCAGCGGTGATGATTACAGTAAATGCTGGATGCTCAGGATAACTTGTTGGATTTGCGAACAACAAATTCAACTTGCGAATGAGCTTTCGAAACGGAACTTGTTCATACAACTTACTGTATATATATTTCTCAGTGTTTTACCATGTTGCAAATGAGAAAAAAATTACCTTTGGTTTAGAAAATAATCTCTTAAAAACGCTTCATCTTTTTCTAATAATGGATTTGACCAGAAATCCTTCAATGGTTTTAAATCTTTCTCTTCAGAGTCATTCTTTAAGTGATTCACTTCTCCAGCAATCCAATCCCGGTAACTCTTTTCTTCTTCTTCCTAAAGAAAAGAACAAAGAAAGAATAATAAACCTTTCTCCAATAATTGTTCATTCACATTCACAATTATTATATATAATGTTTTTTATGATTATTTCCTACATATTTTCACACACAAATTTATTGTCAACGATTAAGTACATACCTCTTCCTTTTTAGATTTTTTCTTTTTACTGAAAAGTCCACCAATTTGTGCTGACTCATCCTCTTCTTCATCAATTGCTGATGAAAACATTTTTTTTATTTGCTGTTGTTCTTGGACATAAGAAGGGGAAACCGGCCGATTATCATTTTCATCTTCATGATTCTCTAAAATAAAATATGTGTATTAATACAACCAATAGTTTTCCAAGTAAATTACTGCCTAGTATAATAAACATAGCCCATGTACACGTCCCATTGGCCGTCTGACCGAGCTGGCCATAGTTAAAAATAACTATTAGCCCATTTTACAAAAACTGCCTACTCAGTGTACTCAAGAGACAGCACAATACCTACTTTTTCCTAATGGATTTATAATTTTTTAAATTTTAAGGAAAGAAAACACTTCCTTATATTCAGACTAATACGGTATCTAAAACCATTTCAAAAACATAATACATGAAAATAACACATGAAATATATATTATATATACTCGAGTACATATAAGCAGACATTTGTTGACATGTTGAAACAATATATACTAATTTCAACCTAAAGTTGAGTTGCAAAATTTGCCATATTATAAATATTTTAATACCATAATGGGTGAACTACAAACTAAACTAATGTTGTATGAAGTCAGTTTGAAGTTGAAGGTAGTAAAATACACAGAGATTTGTGGAAATTCAAACGAATGGGAGTTTAATGGTGACGAAAAACATTTTTGTAATTGGCAAAAAATGAAGCTGTTATCAGAAATACCAAAAATGTATTAAGTTTTAAATATATACCTCTACTATAATACAATCATAATAATAAACTATATATATATATAAAAGCATCATTTTAAAAAAGAATTCCCTATATTGTTTTTTTTTTATTTCGACTTATACTAGCAACGTCGATTTGCGGGGCTTTGAAACCCTAAAAACTTGTCAATTGCTTTAACTGGTATGTATTGGTTTGTCTAATAAGTCTTTGCAGTTTTGTTGTTCCATTACTTATTATAAAATTACATTTTTAAACAAAAATCACAACTTAATGTTGTATTTATATTTAACATTGTTTAACCTTTTCCCCGCCGGTTATTCAAAACTTAGATAGTACCCGTACGCTGGGCATTTTTCCATAATTTTTTAAAAATAAAAATGAATTAATTATAAACAGTTTTGATTTAAAAATGTGAAAACTCACCAAATCACAATGTTTTTCGAAAATATAATGTTTTCTTCACTAAAATTGTTTCAACAAAATTTATAAACATAACACACAATGCATTTATTTTTAATCCATATTGTAAAACTTTTTTTCTATCTATTATAATTTACAATATTGATATTGTTCAAAACATAGTTCAACACACAGAGCTATGTTATATTGTTTACACATATACCACGATTCCCGTCTTTTCTTTTTTGCTAAGCACACAACGCATATTTTGATTGCTGTTTGTTTCTGAGCAGTTGCCGGAAATTTCCCTATGAAGTGTCTGTCTACAAATCTTGATGGTAAATCAGTTTTCCTTTTCCTTTAAGATCCTGCTTTCGCCTCTGACGTTTGTTAGTGTGTATAAAAAAGTTGGCGTATCACTTCTAACTGAAATTCTGCTAAAGGTTTGCGTTTATCAGTCTTCTTGCGGTATAAGGCATGTGTATTTAGAAGACAAAGTTCTAAAATATGTCATTGTCTTCCTTGAAGAATGAACCGATGATATGACCATGTCACACTTATCGACTGCTCCCATATTTTTGTTATAATCATTAATGCTCTCGGGTTTCAAAATTGGCTAATTTGTGGCGTAGTGTATTTTACCGGTTTCTGCAAGTGTTCTTGGGTGAAGAGTCGTAAGCATTGCAACATCTCTCTTGTCCTTCCATACTTGTGCGGTCATAGAGTTTGTGTGGTTAGCTTCTATTTCACCATTTTTTAGTTTTTTTTTAAACTTTAGCATGTGTTTTCTATTTTTCCCGGACAGCCCGCATGCATTTTTATTTAATCAAAAAACGATTGAAATAATAACAATTGAACAAAGTATGGCTGCGATTTAGGTACGGATCTATCAGAGTCATGACGATACTTCCAGTTATTCCCAATTCCTGATATTGTGTATAAATAGTGGTAGCTCCCATATAAACAATAAAATTCAGAACATATCCCGTAGCACAATCACAAATTACAAATAGTTTTATCCCAAAATGACTTTCTTTTGTGGGAATAAATTGTTTGAACATGAGGCGACCTTTGAATAATATTAAACTTTCATCTATGCACACATTCATATATGGATACATTTGTTCTTGAAAATTGATCTCCAGGCAGCTTTTCCTCATTATTGCAAAAGTGCAGCATTCCTAATAAAATTTGGAATCGGTTTCTTGGCATTACATTGGAAAAAATCGGCGAATGTAATAAAATATCTGCCGATCAATGCTATTCAATGGTGTTCCTAGAATTTCTTGCCATCAATCAGAATGCAAAGACCAAGAAAAATGTAAATTTTATAGACAGTTGTATCGACTCATTGTTGCATTCTGTAGCTTATTGAGGAACTTTTGTTCTTATGCATTTATATTGCTGGTTAGTTTCAGTAATGATTAGCTGAACTAATTTTTGGTGGATAAAATTTTTAAAGAAATCTTCTTGCATACTTTCATCGGTGCACAATTTAACGCTGGAAAAAGAGGAATCGAAATTGTGCACTTGCAGTAAAAATGGATCACTGTCCCAATGAAGTATAGGCCTTCTTTCAACACCACTACTTGAACCAATATTATCTTCCTCAATATTTGCAGATTTAATATTATCTTCATTGACATTGGCCGATTCAGTATTGTCTTCAATGGGCTCATAAATCTCTGGCAATTCAAATTCCACATCACTATTATCAGATTTGGTAGTTAGAATGAGTTTGTAGGCATTGTATGTAAAATCTGCCATTGTAATACACTAAAACTAAATGCACTAAATCTGACTGAATGCGACAAACAAACGAAGCAACTCCGAGATAATAAAAGTCACTACACAATAATCATTAAAAAGTTCACTATGAATCTTGAAAAGTTATTTAAAAAACGAATATCTCAATACTATACACAAAAATAAAACAAATGTGACATAAAATCGAGGAAAATTGAACTCCAACCAAAAACTTCATGCACAAAAAACTCGAGATCTCTGAACAAAGAAAATGTATACAGAAGCCTGTGTGAATCCCATTCGAAATCATCAATAGTTATGACCCTAGCGTGTTCTGCCGGCTGTCAAATGAAACAGTTTACAAAAATACAGATTTCGTGGTTTTAGATACACAATGAGTTGATTATGAGGTCTTGAGATTTATCCCCACAGATGTTAAACAGACAGTTAAAATTTGTGTTTTTTTAAGCACTCACAACGATGTAAAGATGTCCGCTATCGAATCTTCGAAACAAGAGATCAAACTCTCATCCATGTACAAGCACCATAATAATTGTATGAATGAGAGCCCTCAATCAGGAAGAGTAAAAGAAGAAGTAATTTACCTTCATCATCACTAATTTTTCCATCTTTCTCCACAATGATTTTTCTATTGTAATCTCGAATAGTCATTGGCTTTTCTTTGCTAGATTTTTTTGTTGTCTGTGTCCCTGCACCTTCTTTCTCAACAGAATTTGGCTCAAAAAATGTAACATTCTTATCATATATACGTGGATCTTTCTTTTTCAAACAAGATAATGTCTTGAAAAAGTCCCGCTCGAATTCCTCCGTGAAGATGATGTCATCTTCATCCGAACTGCTCGTCTCTTCCGATAATACAGCATCATCGCCGTATTTGTTCTTCACTGAAATAAAACACAACATTTAATAATTATTTGCACCTCAAAATTGAGTGTCAACAGGAGCAAGCATTCATGGAAATAAATAGCAAGTAGAGGAAATTTTTTAGTAATAATCACAAATGATTAATAAGAAATCAATTGCTAATTTAGGTTTGTAAAGAATAGAGCTAGCAAAATATCTTAACACATTTCCGTCAGGTACTTTCCCGCGCAAACTGTTGATGTAATGCGGGTAAAAAACCAGGGTTTTGCAAAAAAATATTTTCGTAAATTCGCCATATTATAAAGATAAGCCACTGAATATTTTTCAATAAAAATATCTTGTAGTTATTATTGGACGTCCTTGCTAGATATCTACACCATGAAAAATAATAGTTATAGTCGAAAATACCTATTAGTGAACCCATAACACATCACATTTCAACTGGAGTTCTTCGATTCCCTAAATATAAAATAAAGGTTTTTTACCTTTTCCATATTGTCATAAAAATACTAAAGTGCATGTATAAACATTGATTGGTGGCAAAAAACATTTTTTACACATCTCTGTACATTTTTATAAAGATTATATTTTTTATACAGCATGTTGTTTATCAGTTTAAGAGGGATAGAAATATAATTATGTGTTTGTAGTAATTATATAAATCACAAAAATGATGGGCTAATTTATTCACCTATGGTTTTTGTTTCTTGTGTTGTAGTTTCCCCTTTTTATTTAAGTGCTAATATTATCTTTTATGGACCAGTTGTATGAGTCACATCTGTAAATTTACTAGATGTATTATGTTGAAATAAAACACAAGATGTTGATTTTATTGCAGTAATATAGTAATTTGACATTTTATCTACAAGATGCAATATGATAGCCAAAGGAAATGATCAAGTTTAATTAAAAAAAGGTAAGGGTATTAATACCTTTCCCAACGTCGATGTTTTAATAAGAAATCAAGTGCTAATTTAGGTTCACAAAGAATAGTAGTATCAAAATATTTTAATAATAAATAATGTGATTCATAGGAAAAATCAATTATTCAATTGTTAGAATCTAGAAGCGGTAGAAAAGAGATGAAAGTTCCTAATTCAAATCATCATAACAGTCTATTTTATTTTGGATAAAAATTTATACATTGTATCTCTCGAATGATATAATTATCTACTTTAAATTGATAATCAGGAAACAATAATTTTTTTAAATTTAAAAACTTCAGTTGGAGACAATATGAGTGAAGATTCATAATTTTAATTTTGTAAATTGAGTTGAAATACTTTGTTTTATTCCACTATATTGTATTATATTTAACGTTAGAACGTTTTCGGAGACATTTTCCTATTATCAATAATAATAGAATATTATATTAATATCAATAGTCTGGGGGATATCACAAGTGGGATGCATATACGGGTGAGGATATTCGTTGTAGTTTTAATAAACTATAAAAAAAACTTTATTATACGGAAATATACTCTAGGCATTACTAAATATGCTTTTCCACGAATGGTAGCGGAAAATAACGTTTAGGATAATCAGTAGTGTTGTAACAAATATCAACTCTCACATTTTAACCATTCTTCTTTCCGTCGCAATATGTTATACTTTTTGGCATACTCGGAACTTGCTTTGAATGTCACTTCATTATCTGAATCATCATTATCAAATAATTGTTTTTCCATTTTTATTATACAACTAATTTAAATTGGCATTCTGTATTCTAGGCCAAATTATCAACAGCAATCGCTGACAAAACAAGAACACGCTGCACAAATGACATTTAAACTGACATACGTTGATATAGATAAGAGATTATGGTTATAATCATAGATAAAGGCGGTTATAAATAAGTTAGAATATCATACCCATAGATAAGATCATACCCTTCGACTTCTCTTATCTATGAATTCGACTAGTGCGATAAAAAAATAACGCTGAGTGTTTGATTGAACGTATCCCTTACAGAATAAATATCTTTCGTCCATAAATAAAATATTTGGTATGCCCCAGCGAAAAATGTGTCGCGTGCATATTTTGAATCGGACCGACCGATTATTGATTGACGGTTGTGGATACTGGAGACCATCTGGTCCGCGCTCGGAGAAAGCTGTCAATTTTGACATGAAGCAGACGGCCAGGGTAGACGTGAAAGCTTCGAAATCTGGCGGTTGACCTTGCGTAATATCCTTTTAATAAACACAATGGCGAAAGAATGATGTTCACGAATAGGATATTCTTGGGAGTGCATTTCGTAGGGATCCGCGTCCCACGGGAACCTCACGTCATTAGGAAGCTATTGATTTATCTCGGCTATTCATCTGGGAGATTTATCCCTTCCACGGTTGAAGTAATTACGAAGCGATGACGACACACATTACTCGATACATTATGTTCGGAGTGACAAATATAATAGCCGGAAGAGAACCCAACGTTTTTCCCAAGATCGAGTGAATCGGTTGCCCTTTGTCTAGAAATAAATTGTTCCTAGAAATATCTCACTCGAGAGCGATATAATGTCATAAGAATATATCTTAACCAGTCGATACGTCAAGTTGGTTGACAATAACCGCATCAAAAAAGGCCATTAGGTTGCGGATCTATTGTCACCTGAGGGTACTTAACTTCTGGGTACGAGAAAATAAAGAAAATAGTTATTATGTTGAATTCGGGCCGGAACATATACAATGGCCGCTGTGAAGCGGCGACTCACTGTCGCGTCATTTCTCTGGAAGATAGAGTCCATTCTCACAGGTCTATGTACTCAGATTCACATCTTACACATTCATGCACCTTATGTAGTACATAAATTAGACTATTCCATCGTCAATTATTCATTCCATACGGCCAAACAATTTTAACGAGTCTCTAATCGATCGCGATTAGGTCTATTTAAAGTGTGCAGGTGCAGTAGCACTTTCGCAGTATTCAGTCTGCTTTCGTTTCTAGTCTACTAGCGATAACCGAAGCAACTAGAATAAATAATAATGAAGGCGGTCAAGGAGATTTCAATGTAAATAAATGAATAATATATAATTGTAACTGGGCAGGCAGGAAGGAAAAAATATGTAATAGGTATAAGTGTATGCGATACGAAAATCGCTCATGTAAACACTGTAGCTTAAAGTTGAAATAAATAAATGACCAGACCCCATATGTACCTAATTACAATAAAAGTTTTCTTCTCAGAGGTAATAAAAATAAAATGATCGCTCATAAGTAGAATTTTTTATGTGACATAATTTTGTACCGATTGGAGATGTAATAAAAGAAAAATCGATATGTAATTAGAAGTAAAGAGTGGGCTTGATATGGCGATTAATGAAAATGTATAGAATATAAGTTATTCATAATTTGAACATAGGGAACGGTGACGTGTATCGTCGATGAATTATTGTGGGGGTTTTAAATAAATAAATCTAAGGTGATCATCGTTAAATTATTATATAATAAAGCGAACTGTAGTTAATTATACAGAAAGTGGATGGGACCGAAAATTAGGCCTACAAGCGGAGGCTTAACGTTGCTATTACAAATGGATCAATAAGG